>NW_004624734.1:4788951-4806504 GCF_000247695.1 Heterocephalus glaber | reverse complement strand
GGGAGGGGAAGGGGAAAGGAAAGAATGGAAAGGAAAAATTATGAGAAAAGAAAAACAAATGGAAACGAAGTATGTAAATAGGGAAGGGCTTAGGGGTGAAGGGCCCACAGGTAATGGGGAAAAAATGAGAACCAAGATATATCACATACAGGTACAAGCACCCAAAGATAAATGTAAATGTATTGTATACCTAAATGTACCAATAAAAGAATTTAAGGAAAAAAAAGAGGAATATAAGAAAGGAGATTCTAGAAAACAAACAAGAACTCTGAAAGTCTATCCCTCACATGTGTTTGATGAGGGGAATTTTACCTTGGAAGAAAAATTATCAAAATAAAGAAAAACTATGAATAATATTGATGTTTGAGGTATGTAATATTCATTGAAACTGTAAACAATAAAATGTAAATTGAGATAAGTGAGCCATCATTTGCCTATTGAGTTGGTATTAATCATTTTTATATATAGGCTCACAGTTGTTTCTCTGAAGTACTCTCCAGGCCAGATGTGTTTCCAGCCTTAGACATGTCCAGGTTTTGGACAGCATCTTGGTACATATGCTGCATATTAGCGACCCTCCCCACCCCAAGACAGCTGGAGGGGGCAGCTCACCAAACTCCAACCCCAAACTGTCTCTAAAGCAAAGCATGAATATCCACACTGGACGTGGTAAATGGAGGCTCTAAATATTTTCATGTCAACTGAGGTCAGGTTTTGATGCCAAATGAGTGAAGGAGCATTTCTTTAGTTTCAGAGCTTTTTTGCTTTTCAGAATTACAGTTGAAGGGTAGGAAATCTATAAATAATATCTAGTAGGGTTGATAAGGTGTTGGGAAATGACTTTATGAATGGAAGCTCATATTCATAAAGTCTTTTGTGGAATTTAATTTCAAGTCCATTTCAAAGCCTCAAAAGAAAACAGTAAATATTCTTTGTCTCAGAAATCCTGCTGCTAAAGGGTGGCCCCAAGGAAATCATCGCAGAGGTGTACAAAGTCCCCACTGTCAGAAGAGTCAGGCAAGACAGTGACTACCTGCACCCCACTCAAATGTCCCTACTCAGGAGAAGGTTAAGTCATGGCACAATGGCAAAGGAATATGGGGTAGACATTAAAAATAACGTAGTGGGACAATTTTTAATTAGGTAGAAAGCTGATTATAGAAAATGGTACATGGAACACTTAAGCCATTTATTCTGTGTAATACCATTTTATAAAGCTAAGAAATAGGAATATATACAGAGAAGCAAAACCGAGAAAATATGCAACCAAGACTTAAAGGTAGTGGCCATCCCTTGGTAGGTGACTTTTTTAATGATTATATTTCCACTTTTTGCAAATATATATTTCCTAAAGCTTCTGTCATTCGTTTGCTTATTTTTGTTACTTAAAAAATAATAGTGAAAATTAATCAAAATGCAGTTTTTACAAAAACTAAATGATCTTATCAAGAAAACATAGAAACGGAATTTGGCACGGTCTGAACCCAGTTCCTTTCCAACTCTGAATACACCTCCCATGCCAGTTCACGGTAATCCTCTCCCTCCTGTGACCTTGCACTGGATATTTTTGTCTGTGGACTGGTAGGTGCATTCAGAGTTGGAAAGGAAATTGCTCAGGCGCCTTTCCCAGTGGAGAGAGAGAGAGACCTGGCTAGGAGACCGGCTCAGGAGAGGCACCCAGGATAGAACCTGGGGCACCTGGAATCTGCAGCCTTCCCAGTGACCCAGGGCTGCAGCTTGGATATGATCTGTCCTCACAGAGGTTCTGCACCCCAGTGTGACCTCCAGTGTAGCAGCGCTGCTGTGGTGGAACCTTTAAGGGGCGGAGCCTTGTAGAAGGCAATCGGGGTTCCGCCATATTGAATGTGTCCAGTAAGTAGACCAGTTGGCTGGAATGGCTTAGTTCCCAAAGGACAGAGTTGCTAGAGAAGAGCGAGCCAGACCCCTCCCCATCCTGCTTTCATGCTATCAGACATGCTTATCCTGCACACTGCCGACCCCTTCCCCCTTCTCTGCCATAGTGTCCCAGCTGCACCATGCACTTTGGACTTTCCAACTACCAGAACTGCCAGCTACATAAAGCTCCTTTCTTCATATGTTACCTAGGGTGGGGGACTTTATTTCAACACTAACTAAACTAAGGCGTGAGCCTTGTATTGTTTCTGCTTTGAGGGCCTTTCCCCCTAAGTTCTGTCACTTCAAGAAACAGGCTGACTATGCTGGGCATGGTGGCACACATCTGTAATACCAGCACTGGAGGAGGCTGAAGCAGGACGATCATTGAGAGTTTGAGGCCAGTTTGGGCTACATAGTGAAACCCTGTCTCAAAACAAAACAAAAATGCTGAGCTGAAGTGTGAGTACCAGGATTATTTAAACAAGCGAAATTCACCCTAGATGGGAAACACTGATCAGAAAGTGTGAGCGTTGTTTAGCTTCACTCTGTCAATCAGGATATAAGACTTAGAATGACTCAAAAGTCAATCTGGCCGAGGAGATGTTACCATCTTCCCTGCAGGACAAGAACAGGTCACCTGGGAAGCAGCAGCCTCAGGTACAGTGGCCAGAAAGGTCAGAACTGTCTATGATTATTTCTGCAATCTACTTCCTTCTACACAATGCAAAAGGTAGACTTGACTTTGAGGGCACATAGGAACCTATAGCTTTGTTGTTAAAGCATTATTATAATTTTCTGGTCACAACAGGTATTTATTCATCCCCTCTGGTTCAATGAGAAGCTGCTTCCTCAAGGTAATAGAACAATCTTTTCTCTTTCCATAATTATGTTACTCTTGCTAGTGACAAGTCACTGTCTCTCATACTGGTCCTCTGGTCAGCTCACTGTCACTCCTGCTTTGGGGATGGAGAATCAGCCACACCAGCTCCTGCCTCCCAGCAGGACCAGGTCTGTGCAGACTCAGTGCGCCTTCATAAGAAATTCCACATAGAGGACATGATTCCAAGTCCTGTCTTCTCTGTCATGTGGTGTCTCAGAGCCTTGGAGGGCAGTGGAAAGGAAAAAGAATTGTTGGTAGATTCATCAAGGCTTTGAAACTGTCTTTCAGTGAGTAGAGACAAAATAAAGCCTTTTTCAGACATACAAGAGCTGGAAGGATTCATCTCCAGTAGATCTGTGCTGCAAGGAATGCTAAAGGAAGTCCTTCATGCAGGGAGAAAGTGCTACCAGATGGAAACAGATCCACACAAAGGAAAGAGAATAGAAATGGTAGCCACTGGGTAAGCGTGAAGACACCTTTACTGCTACTTAATACCCCTGAAAAGAGAATTGACTGCTTAAAGGGAAAATGATGCCAGTGTATTCTGGGATTGATGACAGATGTAAGAGTCAAATGTTTGACAATAGCACAAACTCTAGGAGAGATGAAACACGGCATACTATTATAAGGCTCTTAACACTCTTTGTGAAGTGATGGAGCTTCACTTGACAGTTGATCGTGATCAATGAAATATACATATTCACAACTCTACAACAACTAGCTAAATAGCTGAGCAAAATTCTCTAAATAATAAATTAACAAAGGAAACAAAATGAAATCATGAAAAAATAATACACAATTCAAAGAAAGAAAGGAGGGAAAATGGACAGAGAACAGATGAGACAAATGGAAAAATTAATAGCAAGGTGGTAGACTTAAATTTAAGCATATCGATAGTGGTGTTAAAAATTAATGATCTAAGCATCTCAATTAAAAGACAGATATGGCTTAGTTGGGTTAAAATGAAAGAAATGACTCAACTCCATGCTGCCTACGAGAAATTTGCTTTAAATAGAAAGACACTCCTAGGTTAAAAATAAAAGGGTGAAGAAAATATATCACTGTAATACTTAAACAAAGAAAATGGGAAGAAAATGTACATTAATACAAGACTAAGTATATTGCCAAGCAAAGGATAATAAAGAAATAACATTTCATAGTGAAAAGAGGTTAATTCACTAAGAGGCCATAATAATCCTAAATGTTTATGCACTTAGGAACAGTGCTTCAAAATACAAGGAGCTGCATGGAGAAACTGCATGAGGAAATAGAAAATACTACAATTTTAGTTGTAGACTTCAACTTCCTCTTTTCAAATAGACAGAACAAGTAGACAGCAAAGAATTAATGATATTTGGAAAACACTGTCAACCAGCTTGACCTAACTGACATTTATGGAGTGCATCACCCAACAACACCAGGACAGATACTCTTTTTAAAGGTGCATGAAACCTCCCCTCAAATGGGACACATTCTAGGATATAAAGCAAATCCCCATAATCAGTGTCATGTAAAACCTTTTTGCTGACCACAACAGACTTAAATTGAACATCTTGATAATTGCCCAAATGTGAAAGTATTTTGAACTGAATGAAAATAAAAACATCAAAATACGTAGGATGCTGCTAAAGCAGCATGTAAGGAGAAATTTATAGCTTTAAATATATATGATAGAAAAGGAAGAAAGGTTTCAGGCAATTATATCAGCTTCTACTTCAAAGAACCAGATGAAAATGAACAGATGCATCCAAAATTAACCAAAAGAAAGAAAACAAAAATAGCAAAAATCAATAAGAAAAATTAATAAAATCAAAAACAGGTTTTTGACAAGATCAAGTAATGCAACTTTAGCCAGGTTGATCTCAGGGAAATAAAGAGAGAAGGAAAAATAATAATATCAAGAATAAAAGAGGTGACCTCTCCAGAGTCTACAGATACTGAAAGGATAACTAGGAAACATCATAAAAGTTTTATACCAAAAAAGTCAACAAATTAGATGAAATAGACAAAGTACCAAAGTTTACCGAAAAAGAATCAAATAAACCAAATAATACCTTAACTATTAAATCAATTGAAATTTTACTTTAAAACTTTCCCAGTAGACAACACTATGCCCAGACATACTTCACTGGTAAATCCTACCCAGGTATTTCAGAAAAAAAATAATGCTAAACTTCCACAAAAGAGAAGCAGGAAGAACATTTCTCAACATATTCTATAGACCAGCATTACTCTGACCCTCAAACTAGATTAATATGTCCCAAGCAATGAAAACTGTAGAACAATATCTCACATAAATATAAATATAAATTTGTTTTAATTTTCAGCAAATTAAATCTAGTAACATATAAAGAATATTGTGATCAAATGGATATTCTCCTTATTATATGTGATTGTTTTATGGAAATCAGTGAAATTCATTGTATTAACAGACCAAAAAAAAATGGTCATGTTAAAAGATATATAAGAGCATTTGGCCAAATCAAGCATTCATTTCTGGTTCTTTTTTTAAAAACAGAGAAAGAGGAAGGAACTTCTTTAATTTGATCAAGAACATCATCCCAAAACCTGCACCAACATCATATTTTGTGGTAAAAGACTAAATTCTTTCATCCTAAGATCAGGACCAAGCCACAGAGGTTCATTCTCACCATCTCTGTTCACCACTCTACTGGGATTTTTAGGTAGTACAATAAAGTGAGAGAGATCAAAGCAATCCCAATTTTAAAAAAGCAAAGCTTAGAACTTTTGTTCACAGCCATGATTATCTGTATAGAAAATCCATGTAATCTACAAAAATAGTGATTAAAACTAGTAAGCACACATAGCAAGATTACTGGATCTAAGGTGGATATAAAATGAATTCTATATATACTAGGAATAATCAGAAGTTAAAATAAAAAATTAATTGCAATAACATTAAAAAGTAAGAAACACTTAGGGATGAATCTAACAAGGCCTGAGAACAGAAAACCACCAAATGTTGCCGGGACAAGTTAAGGAAAATCTAAATAAATAAAAGAAAAGGTTTATTTAATCATGAATTCACATTTTACAATATCAGTTCTCCCCTAATGTAACCCCAGCAAAAATCCCAGAGAGGTCTCATGCAGAAATTAGCAAGCCACCTCTAAAATTCATTTAGACATGCAAAGAACTAGGAACAACTTGGAAAAAAAAAGGCCATAGATGACTAACACCCTTGACTTCAAGGATTATTATGAAGCTGCTGTAACCAATAGTGTCACTGCTATTGATGTCACGATAGACACAGAGGTGAGATCTTACAAGGGAACCCATATCACACGTCAATTGATTTTCAACAAAAATGTAAAGATAGATCTAGGAAGAAGAATATGTTTTTTAACAACTGGTACAAGAACAATTAAATAATCATATGTGAGAACATATAAACTTCAATCCATATACAAAAATTAACTCACAATGAATGATAAATATAAATGTAAAACATTAAACTATAAAACTGCTTGAAGAAAATAGAAAAAAAAAGTTCTCATGAGCTTGAGTCAGGCAAATATTTCTTAGATACACAATACTAAAAGCACAGTTTTTAAGGGAAAAAAATTATAATTGATCTCATCAAGAAACTTAAAAGATAAGCCATGATAGGAGAATACATTTGTACATCCTGTTTTTCATAAAGAACCATAACCAAAATATATAAATAACTCTTAAAACTTAATAATACTTTTTAAACACAGTCTGATTTAAAAATAAACAAAAGATTTGAATAGATACATCACCAAAGAAAATTTGGGGGTGGGAACTAAGTAAATGAAAAGATGTTCAAGGTCATTCATCACTAGCGAAATGAGCTGCCGCTGCCTAAAATACCCATTAGCATGCCTAAAAGACACCAACCAAACGTTGGTGAGTTGTGGAGGAACCAGAACGCTCCTATGCTGTTGGTGGGAATGAAAAATAGTACAATCACTGGAAAAGAGTCTTGGCAGTTTCCTAAAACATTAAAGATATACCTAATAAATGACTCAGCTATTCCCCTCTTAGGTGTTTATCCAAGAGTAAAGGAAATACATGTTTATACACAGACTTGTACATAAAGGTCTGCAGCAGCTTTATTTGTAATAGCCCTAAACTGGAAACGGTTCAAATGCCCATTAACAGGAGAAAGATAAACAAACTATGGTCTATCCAAACAATTGGATACCACTCGTCCATAAAGAGAAATGAACTAATCCTATTCACAACCATATCAATAAATTCCAGAATAATTATGCTGAATGAAAGAAGCCAGGTTAGAAGAGCACCAACTGTACAACTTCAGTTAAACAAAATGCTAGGACTCATCTAGAGGAACAAAGGGCAGACTAGGGGTTCCTGAGGCTGAGCAGGAAGGACAGGAGGAATGACAACAGAGGAATGTGAAGGAGTGTTCGAGGTAATGGGAGCATTTCCTGTCTGATCTGGGGGACACACAGCTTCATTGGGGGCACTGGCATCTCACAGTCCTGCACTTTATTCTGACTTTGTGTGAATTACATCCTCTCCACCTCTGCCCAGACAGCTCTAGGGGACCTGCAGTACCTGGTATTCAGCCCCGAGGGTAGCCCCAGGATCCCACCCAGCCTTCCAAGGGCACAGCTGGGCTGTCTGCCTGCAAAGACAAGGTCAGACATCCAGCCCTGTCGACAGGCAAGAGAGCTGTGTGCAAAGTTGGCACCCAAGAGAAAACAAATTACACACCATGAAAAATTTCTAATTTTTCTACATCCAGAGACAACAGCAACAAGTTAAAAGGCCGCACACAGAATGAGAGAAAATACTTGCAAATTGTACTTCTGGAAAGGATTAATATCCAGAATCTCTAGAGAATTCCTAAACATTTTTGTTTGGTTTGGTTTGGTTTGGTTTTTTGATACCAGGGATCAAACTCGTATCCTTGCACTTGCTCAGCAGGTGGCGAAACCACTGAGCTAAATCCCTGGCCCCCTAAACATTTTTAAGTGATTCTAAAATGGGCAAAGGACTTGAATAGACATTTGTGCAAAGAAGATAAACAAATAGCTAATAAGCACAGGAAAATGCTCAGCATAATTAATCATTAAGGAAGTGCAAATCAAAACTATGGAGAGATAAACCTCTTCACCTCCATAAGGAGGCTGTTATCAAGAAAACTCATAAGATAGCAAGGATTGGGGAGGACATAGAGAAACGGAACCTATGTGCACTGTTGGTGGGAATGCAGAGGGCTGCAGCCACGGTGGAAAACAGTAGGGCAGGAAACCCCATACAGCCCATTTCTGAGTATGTTATGGCCTAAACATGAGTCCCCTTGAAATTCATTTGTTGAGACCCAACTCCCAAGGTACTGGTGCCAGGAAATGAGGCCTCCGGCATGTGCCCTGGCCAAGAGGGCTCTGCCCTTGTGGATGGCAATGGTGCCCTTAGGAAAAAGGACTGGGGCCTTGTTTGCACCACACCCACCACTTGAGCCCTGGCTATGAGTCCATGAGTAACAAACTCTCACCAGACACAGAATTGTTTGTTTGTTTGTTTGTTTTTTGGTACCGGAGATCAAACTGGGGTCCTTGCACTTGCAAGGCAGGCAGCGGAACCACTGAGCTAAATCCCCAGCCTCAGACACAGAATTTGCTGGTACCTTGATCTTGGACTTCCCAGTCTCCACAACTGTGAGCAATAAATTCCTATTGCTTATGCATTACTCTATCTAAGACACCAGGTTATAGCAAGCCTAGCAGACTAAGACACAATATATATTCAAAGGAATTGAAAAGAGGCTCACAGAGAGATATTCGTGCACCTGAATTCACAGCAGCGTTGTTGGTGATACCCAGAGGGCGCATCCCAGATGTCCAGCAGGAGATGATGGGTACACCAAATGTGGTCCACGCATACACAGGAATATCACTCAGCCCTACAGAGGAAGGAGATCTGACACGTGCTACAATATGGGTGAATTTTGAGAACATTTTGCTAAATGCATAAGCCAGTCACAGAAAGATCGATACTGATTGTACTCCTAGGAGCTACCTGGAGATCCTCAAATTCATAAGTACAGAAACCACAATGGTGGTTTCCAGGGACCAGGGTGGAGGGAGAAAAGAAATGGGAGTTATTACATACTGGGTGCCAAGTTTCAGTTTTGCAAGATGAAAAGATTTAAGGAGATGGCTGGCGAGGATGGTTGCACATGTAATGAATGCATTTAATTCCAGTGAACTGTACGCTTAAAATGACTAAGATGGTACATTTTACTAGCTGTGTTTTAACACAATACAAAACTAAGTAAGACAAACAAAACACATGTGTAAACCTTCATGTACTCATCCCAGGGAGGGGCCTCCAACTGTCTCTTAAATCTTACTGTTGGCTCTGTCCTAATAATCTTACTTATTTATATTCCTCCCCAACCCACAGTAGATTTTGAGCAGAGGGAGGGAGAAAGGGTATGGAAAGATGTGCTGGCCACCTAGGAGGTGACGACATCGCTGGCCAGAAGAGAGTAGAGAGGGTGGTACGGACACTGACTATTTTACCAAGGAGGAGCTAGGACCCAGGGAAGAGAAGGGATTGCCCAGGAAGTCAGTGGCCAGGCTGGGGCTTGAATCCCAAATCTTCACAGTCTCCTATCCAGCACTTGCCTTCACGCACCAACCTAAGAAAGAGGACAACCACAGGAAGCCTGCAAAGGAACAGCAGTCTAAGGCTATTTAACAGCAGTGAGAAACAACTGTTCCCTCTGGAAGCCGCCGGAATATTCCAGCATGGGACTAGCTGATGTTCCCAAGCAGAACCCAGAACTCCTCAGAGAAAGCTACCTTGATACCACTGTCTCCACCTAAGAGGACATGCTCCTTTGCCTCCAGGAGGAGGTCAGTGTCCAGGGGACTGGACTCAGGGCCCAGTGCTGCAAATCTCACCCGAATGTCCTCACCCAGTACCTACACAGGCACTCGGCACATAAGGCTTCGATCACTGACAGGTCTCCTAGACCGCAGTGGTCCCCTAAGAGGAAAACGGAGCTGAGAAATTCCTATTGCCTAGAGATGTTGTGATGTAGTTACACACAGTAGCCAGTACTGGGTCATGATAACAAACTACCACATTACTGAGAAAATACTTAAGTGTTTACTCTAAGTTACTGTTAATGTATTTACTCTATCATACTTTCAATTGTTACAATGTATTCCAACGTATAAAAATAGTTTACTGAAAACAGAATGGAGGCTCTTTTCCTCAAAAATATTAAAAATACAAACCATTACATGACCCAGCTATCCCACATTTGGATCTATGTGTCTTAAAGAACTGAAACAGGTCTGCCAAAGAAGCACATACACACGTTTTTTGCCGCAGTATTCACAACATATGGAGCCCTAAGTGCCCGCCATAGTTGAATGGATGAGCAAATGCGGCCCTTATACACCGTGGAAAACTACTGAGCAGTAAAAAGAGTGAACTCTGGTCGTTTTCAGCAACATGGACGGAGCTGGAGGCTGTTATGTTGGGCAAAGTGAGTCAGGCACCGGAAGACGAGAACCGCACAATGTCACTCACGTATGAAATCTGAAGGGCTGATCCCGGAGAAGGTGTGAGGAGAGCGGGGGATCCCAGAGTCTGGCGAGGGCGAGTCTGGGGCCCGCCGACCCTGGGCTGCTGTGTTAGTGTTGGAGAGGAGCAAAGGAGCGCCAGTGTTGCTGTACAGCAGGGCTACTCCAAAACCACGCGTCTCAAAAAAGCTAGAAGGAAGGATTTGGAAGGTTTTTACCATAAAGAAATGATGAATGCGTGTATGTTTAACCTGATTCAAATGCTATGCAATGGAAACACCGGGGAGGACCTCACTCATGTTTACAAGGTTCATGTTATCAGTTAACAATAAATTTAGGTGAAATTTAAAATAATGACCCCACTGAGTTACGTAAAAGCTTGCTACCGCACCGTCAGCTGTATTTCACGCGCAGCAGCCTCACCCACCGTGTTGAGCCAGAGGCTGTGGCGGGGTTGGGCCTGTGCCCTGCGGATTTGGGTAAGCGCACTCCGTGGCCTTCACTCGGTGACGAAATTGCCTAAGGTCGCCCTTCTCGGACCCCGCACATCCTTTGGTGAGGCGTGCTGCACTTACTGAGGAAGGAGGCGCATGCGCTGGTCAGCACGGCTGCTGCGTTTCAAGATGAATTAACTGCAAATCAGAGCTCCGGCATTTTCTCGCTGTGCACAACTTCCTGTGTGTGCACCGTCCTGTTCTGGAGGCCGTCTCAGAAAACATTCAACTGCTGGGTACAGAAGCCCGGATTCAGGCCACTGAGACCCCACTGCCCGGCCTGTGCCACCCCCGTCTCATCCGGCTCTCGCTCCTCTCTGCCAATTAGGAGCCCAGCACACAGAGACCCGGGATGACTTGTTTCGGCTCACACTGATCGCAACCCGGTAGGAACGCAGACCGGGACCCAGTCACGCCCTCCACCCAGTGCTGTGTCTGTTTGGGGCCCAGGCTATGGTGTCACAAGATACACACACAGGCAGAGCTCGGGAAGAACAGAAGGAGAGCTCACGGGTTGGAGGTAGAACAACCACCCACCTCCGAAAACGTCGCACCAAACCCACTGGAGTCTGCAGCTGAGCTGGGGAGAGACTCCCGGCCAAACGCACGAACACGCCGATCCCCAGGGAGGGCTGCAGAGGGGCATCTGCGTAATGAGAGAGGGGGACAGGAGGAACCTCGGAAATGGGAGGTCGGGGACTGAGAACTGGGTTCCAGCCTGCTCTGGGGACTTCTCCAGGTGACACACCCGGATGGTGCTTGGTAGCCTGCATTCCCTACCAGGGCTAAAATTTTCAACTTAGTCCAAACCAAAATGCCAGCTTCCCTTGCTGTCTGTAAAGAGGCTAACAGCCAATTTGTGTTAGTGGGAAATCTGTTGCGAACGTATCCGCGTTGCTGCCACTGTATGTATGTTTAATGTTTCCTGTTAGGAATCATCTGTGCTACTGTTATGTCCCTGTCATTTCAAGCTCTCCCTTCTTCCTCTCATGAACACGGCACGCCAGCAAATATTCTAGCAGTTTTTATCATTGTCTCCAGGCCCTGGGAACCACCCCCTCCCATTTCAGGGCATGTTACCTTCAGATGCATCCAGGATGCACTTTGCAAAGCTCTTCCTAGCCAGCCCAGGGCCAGGCCTGGAGCTGCTGCTTAGTAAGTGAGTGAAAATCCATTCTTCTTCGCAGTTTATCAAACTGCAGCTCCTCCCACAAAAGGTGGAGAGAGGGAGGAAGACACCAGACAGTGGAGAGCTCAGGACCACTTGAGGAATCCCCAGTCCTCCACAGCCCATGGAGCAAGTGAGTAGTCCCTGGGCACAGAGAGAAGCTGTACACTCTGAAGAGCACCAGGAGGAGGAAAGAGATGGAAGAGAAGTCCAAGACTACAGCGCTTGGACAAACTAGTCAGAGAGGGCTAGCTGTCTACCGGGGCGATTTTGGGGACTGGGCAACACCGAGTAAGCCAAAGATAGGCACCAAGGTCATGATGACCTCGCTGAGTGGGCACCAAAGAGCACAGCCTCCTCAGAGCCCAGGGAGCAGATGGCCCCAAGCTCTGCTGCCTTCAGACTGAGAGAGGTGGTCAGAGCCTCTCCCACCTGGACTGGATTAGACTGCAGGCTGCCTCCAGCTCCTCCCACTTTTCTCTCATGAGCTGGCCATCATTCGTGGTGTATAGGTTTGACTAACTGCTGGCCTAGTCTCCCCTCATAGCTCAGAAGCCGGGGGTCTGTTATAGGACTCATTATAACTGGACCCTCAGCACCTGTGCATGCTAGCGAGCTCCAGAAAGCCCTGGGATGGATGTCTTTCAAAGCAGAGGCTATGGTCAGGCTGCCATAGTGAATGGCGTGGTGGTGGTGATGATGAGGGTGATGAGGGTGATGGATACAGGGATAGGGTAGCCATGGCGATGGTGATGCTGGTGATCGTGATGATGGCGATGGTGGTGACCAAGCGTAGCTACCTTTTACTGAGCAGCTGCTGTGCACCAGAAACTCTCGCAGGAACCAGGACCCTTGGGTTCATCAGCTGGTGATCCCTAGCAACAGTCCTTTGAAGTGAGACATGATACCAGGGCTGGAGCACTTGCCTGGCATACAGGAGGCCCTAGATCCCATCCCCAGCACTGAAAAACAAAACAGAATTGATCCATCCATCCCATTTTATAGATGCATGAAGGAAAGGAAACCCAGATGGTAAAGAAGCAGGGCTGAAATCCAGTTCTGGGGAGGCCCTGAAACCATGCTCATTCCTCTGCCCCTCACTGTCTCGAAGGGACAGGTAACCCTGAGACAGAGGGCTGGGCAAGAACTGCAGGCTCAGCACTTCACTGGCCGAGGCGCCAGCTGCAGCTGCACTCAGCCTGTGGCAGGAAGCGCTGGGGGCAGCAGCCTCTCTGCCCTTATCTCCGACCGGGCTGCTCTGCAAGGCCACCATCACCTCACTGCTACTTATCAGAACATCTGCACCTCCCTCGACCCAGCCCTACAGCTCAGCAGAGCAGTTTCCTTTACGTTGTCTCCCAGAGGCCTGCTTCACACACACCACAAACTAAAATGAGAAGCCCCAGGCCAAACTTGAGAGGGTCCTCTCGCATAGACCTGTCCTGCAGCTGTGGCCATGGGGAACCATTTGGAGCAAGTAGGTTATCCTCCACTATCTGGTGAGCTCTTGTCTGTCCTGCAGAGCCCCAGCGCAAATGTCCTCCCACTAGAAGTTTTCCTGGTGTCTCCCCCATCCCCAGCTATAGTGGTCAGTGCTCTGACAGTCCCATGTCTCACTCAGTTGCAATTATTTGGTTTTGTGTCCTTCTTCCTTACCAGACTCTAAACTTGAGGACAGAAACATTCTTATGGTACAAACATATATTTATAAATATAAATATATATAAAAATATATTTACTTAGAATGAATGGAGGCCTTAATTGTGGGTGATCAATAGTCTGGAATCTTAAACAATTCTTCTTTTCTGAACCAGTTCCCTTAAATGTACAGAGAGGGAAAATATGTGTCTCTATCACTGTGGAAATTAATAATCATCTCCAGTGCTAGAAGCATAGCAACCACCACCCTTCGCATGCCAAGCACTAGGCCCAGCACACTGAGATTCTCAACAAGGATTATTTAAATGAAACCATGAATGGGTGGAATTCAATGAAATGCTGAGGTTTCACTCGATACACAATACGTAGAAAAGCAAGGAGGGATCTGACTAGGAGGAGCCCCAATTCCCAGTGAAGAAGGAATGCTGGGCCAGATCTAGTGAGATCAGTATCACCCCTTGGACCAGCAGCAAGACTACATTTCCCAGCATCCCTTACTGTTATGTTAGAGCTAGGTCCACGTTCTTTACTCTTATACTTTGCCTTCTTCAATAAACCCTTTGGGCATGGACATAACTCTTTACCACTTTATAACAGAGATGGCCTTCATTCCAGTTTGCAACACCTTGCTCCTCATTTCTAAGACCCCATCAGAATTGCCCTTACAATCCATTTTTCTATCAACATTTAAGGCATCTCTAAGACGTTTCCAACTTTCCCTGCAGCTCTCTTTTGAGGCCACTCCAGAATGGCCTTTCATGCTCCATTAATGGCAATGCAAGCCATTTCCAGGATTCATCCAGAACTCTTGCAGCCTTTGTACAGTTCCAAACATGCCCATGTTTTCGGGTATTTGTTATAGCAACAACTCAACTTCTTGGTACCTGTTTTTGTCATAACCCATTTGGCACTGCTGTGCTGTACCACAGTCTGGGTGATTTGTAACAAGCACAAATTTATCAGTTCGCAGTTCTGGATCCTGGAAAGTCCAAAACTGAGGATCAGGACCTGGTGAGGACTTTCTTAGCGTATCAGAACATAACAGAAACTGTCACATGAGTGAGAGAGAGCAAATGAGGGAGTCAAACATGTCTGTCACAAAACCCCACTCTAGTAATGAGTCCACTCTCAAAACAGTGGCATTAATTCGTCCAGGGGGCTCTGCCTGATCACTTCTTACAGGTTACTCTCTCAGCACTGTTGCATTAGGGCCTAAGTTTCCACCACTTGAACTTTGGATGACACATT
This sequence comes from Heterocephalus glaber, assembly GCF_000247695.1. Next base: position 4,791,606 of record NW_004624734.1, on the reverse strand, counting down.
CAAACACAGAAGGCCCTGTGGCTGGGTCCTGGATAATTGCCTATGAGTGGACACAATGGTACTTTCCTTCTAATCCAGGTCCCTGTGACTCCTCCAGCCTGCTCTCTCTCCTTTGCCCCCATAACTGGAGGTGCAGGACTTTGAAATATAGAGCCATGTGATAGAAAGAGCCCAGTTTCCTAAGCCAATTCTTAGAGAAGATTTACCGACCCTCAGTGGACTCTAACATGAAAGAAAAATGCACATCTCTTATGGTAAGTCACTGAATACCAGGTCATTGTTATAGCAGCTACTGTTACTTATGCTGACCGATACAGAAATAAGAATGAAGGAGCTAGGCATGGTAGTTATGCCTGTACTCTGGCACTCTGGGAGGCTGGGGCAAGTTCCAGCCCACCCTGGGTAATTTAGTGGCTTGGTAAGACCCTGTTTCAAAATTTACAAAATAAAAATTAAATAAGGGTTGGAGATGTAGCTCTGTGAAAAGGCCTAGGTTCACACCCCAGTACCACATCCCCCCACACACATACACACACCAAAAAAAAAAAAAAAAAAAGCGACAGAAGCTGGCAGATTTCTTAAAATTCTAAAATATGTGCTGTCAGTTTATCAGCCATGTGGCAAGAAGTTAGGAAGCAGACATAGTAGAGGAGATAGTTGGACAACTGGGCCCTGCAGAGGTCACACTTGAAGACTTTTCCTGTGACCTTTGAGAGGGCAGAGCCAGGGTCTGCCTTGTCCTCCCTTCATCTGTTTCCCTTAAGGAAGCATTCATTACAAGGACACCGCCTCTGCTCCACCACAGTATCCTGACCTCATGGAGGTGCTCAACTGGCCTTCTTAGTTCATGGGTCCCCAGGTCACACAGTATGTCTTTCAGGCTCATGGGTCACCAGGATGTAAGGAGTCAGTTCTGAATTTAGAGCTATAGGGAAGAGGCTGGAATGCACACCAACGATAATCTGTATATTTCACCTACAATTGGGTGCACCTAAAAAAAACAGAATAAAGAAAGAGAAAAGTGGAGCCAAGTCGAACACTTTGCAAGCAGAATAGAAAGGGAAGACAGAGTCTGGAAACTTGGCGGTCTTTCTAGGAGGGGAAAAAAACAACTGCTCCTAATCCTGAATAGTCAGAGATGGAATTGTAAAAGGTTTGGGGGCAAAAGCTTAGTTGATCTTCTAAGCTGGACAAAATGCCTTAAAGCACAGATCAGAGCAAGAATGAACCTTTCTGTTCAAGTCTTTCAACCCAAGGAAATACTAGCAAATAGAAAGAGAGTGATATAGAAAGGCAGACAGAAAGCAAAGAAACAAAACCCACTGGGAAGAACACGGGAAGGACTTTGGTCTTGGTTACCAGGATGCAAAACCAGGCAAAGAAGACTGATCAGAAATTATTAAGTTTCTAAAGGAGATGCATCACCAAAGAAACCAAGTCTGAATCGTAAAAATCTTTCCCTACTCAAGATTTAAAGCACATTTGGCTCTAGAAGAAAAACTAGGAGAAAAACTTCATGACCTTGCTTAGGTAAAGATTTCCTCAATGCAACACCAAAAGTAACAATCATTAAAAGAAAAAAATTGATAAGTTAGACTTCATCAACATCTGCTCTTCAAAAGACTCTATTAAGGCACTTTAAAGGACAAACCGAAGACAGAGAAAAAAAAATCCTTGTAAATCACACATCTGAGAAAGGACTTCCATTGAAAATATATAAAGAGCTCTCATAATTTAAAATGAGAAAACAACTCAGTAACAATGTGGGTAAATAACTGATAGCATCAAAAAAGATGGATGGGAAGTGATCACATGAGAAAGTACTCGATACCATTAGTCATTAGAGAAATGCAATCAAAACCATAACACGATACCACCAGACACCTATCTGAATGGCCAAAATTAAAAAGATTACCAAGTGCTGACAAGGAAAGAAAGGGTTTGGTGTCCTATAGATTTAAAGTAGGAAGGCAAAATAGTCCTGTTGCTTTGGAAAGTAGTTTGGTGAATTCTCATAAACTTAAACATGCACATACCCTATGACCAAGTAATTCCATTCTTGGGATTCACCAGAGAATAATGAAAACCTATGTTTACACCCAAACCTGTATGGGAATGTCATGTTTCCAACCCCCCCCCCCCATGGAAACAATGTAAATATCCTTCTAGGAGTGTCATCTTTATAATGAAATACCACTTAGCAGTAAAAAGGAGAACACTATTTCACTGATGTGCAAGACAACTTGGTTGAATCCCAAACACATTATGTTAAGAAAAAAAACACCAGACTGAAAAGGCTGTTTACCATATGATTTCAAGACAGATTAGGGGTTGCCAGGAACAAAGGAGAGGAAAGGGTTTGACTACAAAGAAGGAGATGGGGAGTTTTTAAAAAGTTTGTTGTAGACAGTTAATAATTGATTAGCCTAAAAAAATAATTAATTAGCCTAAAAACACACATACAAAGCTGAGCACGGTAGTACACACCTGGGATGCTGAGGCAGGAGGATTACTTGAACCCAGAAGTTTCAGGCCTCACCTCAAAAAATCTCTGAGAGGGAAAGAATAAACCCAAAAAGAGAACTACAGACCAATCTCCCTAATGAACATAGATGCAAAAATCCTCAACAAGATACTGGCAAACAGAACACAGAG
>NW_004624734.1:4744836-4781856 GCF_000247695.1 Heterocephalus glaber | reverse complement strand
CAATTTGAAATAGGAAAAGGTCCTAAGGTGTAGGGGTGGTGGGAGGGGAAAGGGAAAGGGAAGAAAGGAAAGGAAAAATTATGAGAAAGAAAAAAAATGGAAATGAAATCTATGTAAATAGGGAAGGGTGGAGGGGTTGAAGTGCGCACAGGTAATGGGGGAAAAAATAAGAACTAAGATACATCATGTACAGGTACAAGCACCCAGTGATAAATGTACATATATTGTATACCTAAAATGTACCAATAAAAGAATTTTTTAAAAATCCCGAGAAACACATTGAAGTCCCCAGACTCTGCGAGGAGCACTTCCCAAGGATGCACAGCCCCGAGCCATAACTTCAAGGTGGCTAAGGAGTGAAATGGGCAAGGGGGCCCCAAAGGATGGGGCCGAGATACACAAAGCCCAAGGGGTTTCTCCTGGGGACCAGGAGCAGGACCTGACCGAGGACAGTCCCCAGGCCTCCACAAGTCAGGCGGAGGATTTCAGATGGAGCAGATGGAGAAGAAATGCTGATCTTCAAACTGGATAAAGCTGGGCTGGGGATGTTGCTCAGTGGTTCCGCTGCCTGCCTCACAAGCACAAGGACCTGAGTTCGATCCCCGGTACCAAAAAAAACAAACAAACTGGATAAAGCATCGTCAGCACTTGGGGTTGTTCAGCTTGGAGAACAGGTAAATAAATGTCTCCTATGTGCAGCAGGAAGAGTTAAGTAGCTATTGATGACCAAAAAGGGGCAGTAGCCGAGACCATCTGGAGGGTCATGAATCCCATTTCCTCTTCCAGGATGCTGGGATGATTGCAATTCCCAGCCCGACTGCAGTCAGGTTAGGTCCCGCAGCTGAATTTTGGCTAAATAAACATGGGCCAAAGCCATAGGCAGCATTTCTCTGCCTGATCACAGAAGAGTCCCATAAACTCTCCAGTCTGCCTGGCTGGAAGCAAAGGGGAGTAAGATATTGGAGCACTGGATGGAAGAATCGGCATCCCTGAGTCCCGGCTTGGAGAAGAGCACCCCTTGAAAGACTTCTGCATTCATCAGATAATGTGACAAGAAATCAACTTTTACTGTATTAGGCTCCTGGGAGCTGGGCTTCAGCAGCCAGTGTGGTTTATACTGACTGACATGCATGGCGACATTTCAAGGAGCATTATGAGCTTGGCGTGAGAGCCAGCACCAAGGCCAAAACCAGGTGCCATCCCGGGGCCTTGTGTAACTTCCGTGGTGCACGACTGGCCTGGAGATGGCCAGATGCCATGGGGAGCCACGTAGGACACCTCGATGAGGAGCTCTCGTTGAGAGAGTCTGCGAGTAGAAGTCACTCGCTCCAACAGTGGTGTCTTCACTGATGCCTGGGTCTCAGAAAGACTTGTCCCGTAAAGTACCCTGGCTCACTACAGAGGACTGAGGTGGGGAGACCAGGTACACAGAGCCAAGAATAAGTGGGTGACCTGTCAGTGAGGGACTACATGACCTGGGTCTCCAGAGCACACCTCCAGCAAAGAAGCCAGTGTTCCTTCCTGGGACCCAGTGAGGAAACCGAGACCCAGGACAAAACCAAAACCCAAGGCCACAAAAAGTCCACACCTTGGGGTGAATCCATCCCAGGGAGACTGGAAGCTGAGCTAACAGCGTGCAGAGTGCCTTGCTACCGCTCCGGGGGTAAAGGCCTGGGCTGGACCCTGCAGGGGAGGGGGAAATGGTCCCAGCTGGAGGCGGAGGAGCCCTGCCCAGGCAGGGGCTGGGCAGGACCTGCTGCTGGTTCTTGGTAAGAGCTTCATTCTGCATATTCGAGTTCTGTGATTAGTAGGAAGGGGAAGGAGGTGGGGGTCCGCGGTTCTTCAGAAAGTGGGAGGTCTAAAGGTTCAAATATGCCAAAGGGAATATTGCTTTCCAAACAGCCTAAATCATAGACCAGGCTGTAGGTGGCCCCCATTTCTGGGCAGGGAGAGAGGGCAAGTCCTGTAGAAGGGGACACCATGGTTCTCGCTCCATATACTTTGCACAGTGCTTGGCACCAAAAGGATACAGCCTTGAAGCCACTTCCCTTGAGTGGTTACCCAGCTCTTCCTATCTCTACAGAGCGGCAATGTGTGGACAGTGCATCCACCGCCACTGTCTATAGGGCTCCCCCAGAACCCTCGGAGGCAGCAGGCCACCTCTCTGACTGGCAGATGAGGGAAGAGGGCTTGGGTAGTGGGAGTCTGTCCTGTGGAACCGGGCTTCTCCCTGCACACGAGAGACACTGGGGACCAGGGCGTGCTTTGCTGTGGGGGACGGTTTAGCAACATCCCTGACCTTGCCCTAGCAGGTGCCAATGAACCCCACCCACAGCCAAGCTGTGATCACCAAAAGTGTCTCCAGACCTTGGTAAATGTCCCCTGCAGGAGTGAAATCACCCAGTGAAAATTAACTCACGTTCCTTAGGAAGGCACTGGTCTAGAATCCCGTAAGTCCCAGTGTGGCTTAGGACCCAGACTTCCATTTTAGGAAAGTAAATCGCACCCAGTGGCATTCCCCATACCCCCAGCCTCCCAACATGGCTAGGCCCACACTAGGTAGGGTAGGTGAAGATTACAAAGAGGACCATAGCACTTCAGGTCGGACTTTGCTGCCAAAGGAATCTGCTATCAGCTACCCAAGAGTTGACTTTGGGAGCCTTTGGGTTTCAGAAGGACACAAGAGTCCATGAGCAGTGTCACCCGAGAGGCTGAGGGACGACGTGCTGCTGTCACATGACTGCTGTGGGCCAGGTAGTTCGGTGGGACGAAGACTCTGCATCCCTCACACCCCTTCTCCCACCTGCCTCAGAGCCCGCCCAGGCCCCAGGCTCATGAAAGATGGACCCAGACACAGCTGGGGGCTGTCACCATGTCCTCTGTGCTCCCCAGCTCCAGCTAAAGTTGGAGACCTGAGGATTTAGGAGGCATAAAGAAAAGAGAGAGGAGGGCCACAGCCAGAGCCAGGGCTGAAGACCCTGAGCTTCCCACATGGGCCTAAGGGATGGGACGGCCCAGCTCCTTTCCTGTGTCAACGTTTGACACATCGCTCTGTCCTGATGGCGAGACTCCATTTCTACAACAGACTCTGCAGGGTCAGCTCTGTTTACTCAAATATTTGTTCCCAAAAACCGAGCTGTGAAATCCATCAACCCCACCGACCCTGGGGACGCAGATTTGCCTCCAGCATGGAAAGCGAGTCTTCAGCCTTTGCAGTGGGGACCAATCGGAGGACCAGAGGATCCATGAGGTGCGGGAGCCCATGCTATCTGGCCATCTGGGGGCCCCCACTTCTCTCAATGCTGTGGAGGCAGGGGAGATTTTTTCCAGAGCTTGGTGGAGCTCCATATGGTCGAGATCAAAGGTGTTGCTGGGTGCATGGTTCTGCTTTATTTCCAAGCACTGCTGTTAATTAGAAAACAAGATCAGAGGCAGTATTAAAATCCAATTAAATTGATATGAACAGATTGCCAAGTGATGTTCACTAATGTATAATTGAGCACCATGCAAATTTGGGTGGCTGGCTTTTGTTTTTTCCCCCACACTCTGGAATGAGTGATGAGGCTGTGAAGTTTTCCTTCATTGTAAAAAAACAAACAAGTTAATGCATTGATCTAGGGGGTATTGCCCTGGTGATTGATGAAAATAGAGAGGAACAGAATGGTAAAGTGTGGTTTTTGGAAGGGAGGGGGCCAGGACTCGCCTATGCCTGCTTCCTTCCCTCTCTGTGCTTCCACATCCATTTCTTATGCTGGGTGGCAGGCCTCGCCTTCTGCTGACATTCCATTGTTAATGATTCAGAAAAAGTTTCTCTGGATTTCAAGCATGGATTGAAAGCAAATTTTGGAAGTTTGAAGATGTACACCTCCCATAAAAAATCATTCTGTGGGTAGGAAAGATGTGTTATCGAGTTAAATTCTCGTTTTGCCTTTGCGTGTTAGAAAGAAGACATTTGCCCTGATTTGGACTTAGGAACAAACCCTCCTTGCAAGATACAGAATCTGGGATCAGGAAAATGAGAAGAGCCCAGTTTCACCAATAGAGGTAAGATTGCTGCTTCCTGAGAAGAAGCCATGAGCGTAAACATGTGTCAGAAGTTGCCTGTTGTTGCAAAATCAAACTGTTTGCTTGCTGTGGATTCAGCAGGTCTGGGAACACATTGTCAGTGTCAGGATTTAGAAAAAAATCCACCACCAAGGAACCGAGGAAAGACGACAACTGTGGATGGCACTGTCTACATATTCATGATACACTTGTAGCATTGGGGGTTTTGCTGTAACTCTCCCCCCCACACTCCCTGAAAAGGAAATCTAATCAGCCCTCTCCCAGAATTGCAGTGAATGCGCTAGGCAGTGAGGAAGATTCCAGCACAAGCAAGACCCTTGCCTTGGCCTGAGGACACCAAACAAAGGGCAGGAAACATCACAGGAGGCAGCAAAAAGAGTCAGCTTCTCAGTGTTCCTTGCTTTTCCTCCCCCATCAGAACCCCTGATTGTATCCATTGAACCTGCTTGCTCGCCATGCAACTCATGCACTGGTGACCCCACTTCCAAGAGAAATCTGTGTTGGTCCAAGCCAGTTGGGGTAACCCCATACCTTAAGCAAATAATGGACTTTGATAAAGATATGTGACCCAGTTCTAGCCAATGAGATGTGACATAAGGAATCTCTCCCTGGGACTTCTGGGAGTAGCTTTCCTTGATCATGAGAAGAGACTCATGGGAAGTAAGAATTGCTGCTGCCGCCATCTTGTTACCAGCCTGTGGGTGAAGCTTGCACATCAAGCAGGACCCACAGAATCAAAAAGAATAAGAACCAAGCTGTCCTCTATCTCCCTAATATTCAGCCCCTAAACCCACACACCTTTGGACTTGTTCTTATGCATGATGAAAACTCCCCTCATTACATGAGCCTGTGTGAGCTAGATTCTGTTAAGCATTGTCCAACACAGCCTACCATGTCTAGGATGAAACACCAGAGAGAATGGTAAAATTCATCCCCTGGTGAGACCACAGAGTGCTTTCTGGAAGAGCTAGGTCCACACTTCCATGTTCACTGCAGTGGCAGAAGATGGGCTTAGCTATGGCTGGCTGGTTGTTAAGCTGATTGCTTTCAGGAAAGAGCCTCCCTGGAGAGCTGGAGGATAGGACCCAGCCCATAGCAACCCCTGACCTCATTTTTATAGAAAGGGGAAGACAAAGATACTTGTTTACTGTTTGTCTATTTTAAGTCACTTTTACTGAGATGTAATTCCCATCCCGTGTAGTTCATTCATTTAATTCAATGGTCTTCACTATGTTCACAGTTGTGCATCTTCATCAAGGGTTCTGAACATTACTCTCAAATGTTACCTGCAAAATCTAAATTATATATTGCCATAGGAAATAGAGCAAATGCTCCTTTGGAACCCGCTCAAGTGATCATGTAGAAATTGCTCTACTTTCACATCTAATGCTTGATTTTTTTTTTTTACATTTTATTTTCAGATATGTTTCATGTGGTTCTGTTTTTATTCCTCAAATAATGACTGCATTTTCCTCATCATTTTCCCAACTTCTAACTATCAAGGCACTAAGTAAAATTCCTGGAGAGAGCAAACATTCAAGTACATAGTCCTTAGAAGAAAAATATTACTATACACATAAGATGCAATATTCATAAGAAAACTACAAATGTTGGCACTGTGTACCACTTCGTTGCATTTGTTTCTTGTAGACCACTTTACCACCTTTGGCCATAACATTACGTATAAAGCACAGACTTTGTCTCGAGCCTTGAATAAGATCAAATACAGGTGAGCTTGCCCATGGTGAGATCCTCCGCATAAATGATGCTGACTAGATGATGCCATTAAATTACCACACTGAACTGGTGAGCAACCCAAACCCATACCATTGTACGGAACTTGGGAGAAATTTACACCAGGGGCCAAATGTTCGATGAACTGTTGGGATTTCCCCAGTCTCATTCACACAAGAACTCTGTGTGTAATCAATGGGTAAACAATTATTAGCATTTAAAAGGAAGCTTAGCTTATTGAGAGGAACACGGTTGACTTCTGCTTTCAAACATAAAGTACGGGCATGATGATCTTAAAAGAAGGCAAGAAAGTGAAATCTATCCAGTAGCCTGGCTTAGTGTTTCCCAAATGATACCTCGCTAAAACAAGGGGGAGCAATCGTGAAGTTTCTCTTTCCATCTTCCCCAAGCCATCTAGCTAGGTTTTATTATTCCCATTTTGCTGATGGGAAACTGAGGCTTGAAAACTGCAGTAGCTTTCCCCTTTGACATCCCTCCTCAAACCCCGCATGTACCTTCCCTAGCCCTGACCATGAAAACGCACAAGCCCCTTGGTGATTTTGTGGGTGCCCATCTCCCAGGCCCTAAGCCCCACAGAGGAGTGGACCCACCTGCTGGTCTCTGCACTCAGGGCCTGGTGTGTGGCAGCCGCCGTCAGGGCTCTGGAAAGGCAACCGCGGCCCTTGGCTAAGGAGAGGAGCCCTGCTCTCTCCACCCCCATTCTGTTTCCAGAAACCAAGCCCGCCAGCCCCAGCCTGACCTCCTCCTGCACAGCCATCATCCAGGTGCCATGCTGGGGGGTGAATGCCCCATTAAACAGCCCAAAATGCAGCAGGAAGACAGCCCTGCATCTTCCGAGTGCCAGGGGGAGGGAATGAGACCAGGACTCCGGCCACCAGGCTGCAGGGTACCCGGGTCAGGGACAAAGCTCTGGGGGTGACCTGCTGCCTGACCCTGGGCAGGTCACTGGGCTCTTCTGGGCCTTGGACCCCCTGAGCAGAAATATCCAGATAATACATAATCCAGCTTCCAAAGGGAAGAGAATCCTCACCAACTGGCTATTCCCACAGCATCTTGGCAGAGCGGATCCAATGCCAACTCTGAGCACTTGCTGTACGAGATCCCAGCAGCCCTAGTCCTGCTGGGACTTGGTTTAATGTCTCTGTGTCCGGGCCAGCAAGAGGCTTGGTTGGGGTGGCTGCACCATTGGTGGGGTCTGGGGTGCTTGTTCCAAAAGCAGGAAAAACGTGACCTGCAAGTTACTAAAATATGGCTCACTATCTGCTGCTCCTTCTCCCCTCAACTCCATCTCTCTTCCCTGTCTCCCTCTCTCTCCATGATGTCATTCTAAGAAGAGAAAAGTTTCAATTTTAAGTTATTAGCATAAATCTTGCCATTCATCTTCATATTGCAGATTAAGTGCGAATATTAGGGCCTTCGGTACAACTGCACTATTCGACTTTCTCATGCATACAAGGTCAAGTGCTGCTAAGGGCTGGGACCCATCCTGAGAAAGGCACAGAGGGGCCATTCCATGGTGTGACATCGAAGAGAATGCTTGCAGCCCCTTGAAAGAAGGGCTACTGTACACCAGGCCACACGGTGTCTACCCCCAGGCTGCAGGAAACAAAATAGCGTGAGATTAAACCAAGCCCAAGAGAAAATGAAGCAACCACGAGCTTGGGTAAACCCAAGGTGGATGGGGCTGTATAGACATCTGCAGCACAGTGTTTTGCAGCCAACATTGTTTACAAGTAGAAATACTCCTGAAAAGAACAGTAAAGAGTATGGCAGGGTAAACACAGAAACAGGGGCATAGTGGTTTATTATCATTATCCAGCATGGGGCACTGTACACAATTGTACGTGCCGTACGTTTAGGCCGCTGGCCATGCAGAGAGTCATGTATACAACACTCTGCCCAGACGTGTGACTCGCACTGCGCTGTGACCTCACATCTCTGATGTTACGAGGTGATACTAGGTGATACCAAGTGTTCAGCCCCACAGTGAACGCACGGGACTGCACTGCACTGCGGTGTGTCAGTGATCAAATCGTGGAAGAGGCCTCATGGCACCGCCCCAGTTGGGTGACACCAGCCTCCATCTCGGAGCTGCTGTGTCTGCTGTCTCCGAGGCCAGGCCATTGGACAGAGACCTGGGCTCCCTGGGGCTCACCAAGCCCACGGCTCAGGGAAGGCTACTCCGGACCAAACATCTGGGGTTTTTAAAAATCCACACTGTCCTCCAGGTGCTTGATTGTTTCAAACACTATAGATAAATTCTTTTTCATCCAACGTCATTCTAAACAAGTTCTTAAATGCATTTACCAAAATATATTCAATAAGATAAAAATAAACAGCTCAACGTGAGGGGACACTGTGGGTACCGATATCGTGTCCTGTTTCCCCTACCAGATGGTGTCTTAAGCCATTTTATTTTCTTTGTTTTTTGGGGGTTTTTTGTTTGGTTGGTTGGTTGTTTTTGGTACCAGGGATCGAACTGGGGTCCTTGTGCTTGCACAGCAGGCGGCGAAACCCCTGAGCTAAATCCCTGGCAAGCCGTTTTATTTTCAACAGCAAATAATAAGTTTTCACTGAAAATGGATGGTGCCGAATGATTGCAGAGTGACCGCATGAGACACGCAGAGTCCTTCTTTGGGCAATACTTCACATCTTCCGATGGACAGGCCCATTTGGAGCTGCTTAGCTAGCAGTGCTTAAGAACTTTCAGAGTTTACCATTTGCTCCCTCAGCCCGCAGAGCCTTTGTGTGTACTTATCTGATTCCAGCGTAAGTGTGCCATGCCAGCTGTCCTAGCCCCTCTTGGCACAGGGGAGCCTGAGGAGGAATGTGACTCATCCATGGTGACATGCAATATTGAGGACAGGTTCCAACCCAGTGCTTTCATCACGTGTTTATCTGAGCCACCCGAGCAGGTTTCTGCTCCGCCATCCTTCCCTGGACAGCCGAGCCAGTGTCGCTCTGCGTCACTGCAAAATTTGAGGCTCACCGGCAGCCACACAAATGGCCAGATGGGCATCTGGATCACTCCTAGGAATACGAAGGGGCACTGGGCACCCCACCGTCCAGCTGTTTACATCCTGCCGCTGCCTCTCGGTGAGCAGCTTCCGACAGAGTCCACCACGAAAGACTTTCCCAGGCCTGAGTCCTGGGGTGACCACTTTTGGCAGTTAGGAAGTGGGATAAATCCTACACAGGGTGCCCTTTCCGGATCAGGACAGGGCAGTGGCTCCAGGAGCCCCCACCCCAGACCCCAAGGCCTTCCCTGCCTCAGGTCTGATGTCCTCTTCAAAGCCCTGTGCATCCTGTTGTGTACTTTAAATCATCTCTACTCGGCAGATACAATGTAACAATGTAACACCAGTTAAGTAGTGAGCACTCCAAGTTGTTCAAGGAATAATAACAAGAAAGGTCTATATGTGCTCAATACATATGTAATTTTTTTTCAAGTGTTTTTGATCCATGGCTGAATTTTGGGATCCAGAACCCACAGATAAGGAGGTCTATAGCAGAGAGGCCTCAAGACACCAGTGTGAGACCCTTCGCCCTGTTTGCTAAGTGACCCCAGGGACAACCACGGGCGGAGCTGTCCCCTGCAGGCCACAGCCTTGGACTCCACAGGAGCCCCAGCCAGGGTCCCGGCTCCTCTCCCTTCAGGTGATTCCTGTGCCCAAAAGGCTCGTTGACTCAGCACTGGACGACATTCAGCCACATGCTGGGGTGACAAGGTGTGTCCAGGCATCCAGAGCCGGCAAGGATAAGATCAGGGAGGGAGGCAGGCAGAGCGTGGCACTGAGTCCGCTGGTGTCTGAGCTGGCTAACTTTGGTCCTCGGTGCTGCTGACCTCGTGTTTACCCCGCACTGAGCTGCTGGGTGCTGCACACATGAAGCTGGGTGCTGAGCTAACTGTCCCCCAAACAGCTCTGGTTAATGAGGTGCTGAGGTTTGCACCGCAAAGCAGCAAAACACCATAGTCCACTTGGAGGGGGCGGAGGTTTGAACCCTTTGCACTGAGCTAAATTGCCAGCCCTTTTATAAAAGAAAAATTTTATTTTGAGACAGGGTGTTGCTGAGTCAGTAGGTTCCCCAGCTGAGGCTCAAACATGGAATCCTCCTGCCTGAGCCCCCAGAGTGCTGGGATTATAGGCATGCACACCACTCCCAGCCTTAATTCACTTCCTTCCTCTCATTCCTTTCTACAGCTATGGGAACTGAGCCAGCCCACTCCCCCAAGGGTCCTGGGCAACTAAAAGGGGGGCCCGAATGTGACCCCAGACCATCTTAGACAGGCATAGGACACCGCACAGCACATCACCCCTTCCCAGCCATGTTCAGAGCCCGGTCCTGTTCCCGGGTCACATTTCATATCCATAACGCCCTGGGCCTGCACCCTTGCGAGTCACATGAAACACCCCTCCCCCCCCCCCGACAGAGGAGCAGACTCTTCGAGGGGCAGCCTGGCTTCTCCAAGGTCAGCAGCTGCGCAGCTGCGGACACTTCCTTGTCTGGCAGGTTCCAAAAGCCCATTTTTCCTCCACACCCCAGCACCGTAGAGACGACGCAGAACCACTAAATGGCAGGTTGTTCTTGTGGTCCGGGAGATCGATACCCTGCCTTTCTGAAGATCCGTTTAACACCACTTTCCCTGGGTGTGGTAGGACCTGGTGGTATTGGGTAAGATTAATTGCCAAAGCATGCATGGTGCTGTACAGTTTGCAAAGTGCTTTCTCAGCCAGGCATGGTGCCACATGCTCATAATCCCAGCACTCCGGGAGGCTGAGACAGGAAGATCACAAATTCAAGCCCATCCTCGTAACTTAACTGTTCAATGAGATCCTGTCTCACAATGAAATTTTGAGGGATGGGGATGTAGCTGAGTGCAAAAGGCCCTGAGTCCAATCCCCAGCATCACAAAAAATAAATAAATAATAACAAAGTACTTTCTTAGAATATTCTATCTTAGGAAGTCATATAATCTTTCCCTCAACTTGATTTGCAAATTCCCACCCAGCACATGACAGAGGAGGTTCCTTTGCTGTTGGAAAGTGTGTCCCCTTCTCCCTCTGGCTGAGGCAGTCCACGCGGGACCTCACTTCATTCCCACCACAGCCTTCTGAGGCTGCTGGTCTTGGCTTACCTTATGCATGACAAATTGAGGCTTAAAGGGACAAAGGGACACATGGTGGCTGAGCTGCAGTGTGCGATTTGTGGAAAGGGCTGTACAGGTGGAAGAATCCTTAGAATTTCTCCATTATTCTCTTCCCCACTGCTAGCGTATGTTCACCCGCTCCCCACTTGGGCAGAAAAGGCAGACATGTCAAGTTCAAAGCATCGTCAGGTACCAGGGCAGAAAGGTCCGTGAAGGACACCTTACAAGGCTAAAACGGCTGCGTCTGCCCTTAGGATGGAGCTTGTGCCCCTTGCTGGCCCCAGAACGAAACATGAGCGGGGCAGGCACTAAGGGGTGTGGTGAAGGCAGAGGCATCCTCCTGCCACTGGGGGAGGGAGTGAGGAGGTCTCAGCCAGACCCGCACACCTGGGTCCTGGCTTTTCCGGCCTTTAGAACCATGAGCCGACAAGTCCCTGTTAGCTATTAAGTACCCAGCCTCAAGTGTTTTGTTATAAACAGACTAAGGCAGGACTCAAACTGGAATTCACCTTTCCTTGCCAGCTTCCACCTCCCTCCAGCAATGAAGAGGTTCAAGTTCAGAACTCATTCTTGGAGTCTGATGCCTGCCCCTTTTCCTAGCATCCCCGACCCTTGGCGTCTTGCCACCCTCTGCCTACACACAGTGCCCTTTTTGTGCCCAAGGGACCCATCTTGCCTGCTCTGTGTCCAGGCTGGCACTGCATGCTCCAAGCAAGCCATGCCTTCCTCGCCAGGAGGGCAGCCCTCTTGCCCTGCTCTCTCTCATCCTTGAAGCCCTCTCAAGTCCTCAGGGGCACTGGTCGAGGCTCCCCTTCGGAGATCTGGCTTGACCGCCACCATCTGTGTCACCCAGGAACCCCAAGATTGCAGTGTTTGTGCCTCAGCCTGAGCTGCAGAATGCAGCAGCACTTCCTGCTTCAGGGAAGACTTCACACCTGTCACACCTGTCACACTCCCAGCTCACGGTCATCGCTGAAGGGATGTCAGTCTCTCCTGATCAGCATCCATGCTTTAAGAGTCACAAATCAAGCCAATCCACTCAGAGGGCAAATGCAAGAGTCAGAAGCCCCAGGGCCTGCATAAGGTTCCCACATCCCACCAGGTGTCCATGTCACTCACAGACCGTTCACACCTAGGGCATGTGGGAGGGGACTTCAGAGAGGACATGGCCCTCCCTCCCTGCAGTGGAGAGCTTGCCTTCCAATTGTGGCTCCACCACCAGGTAAATGACCAGGAGACCTGCATACATAGTTACAAAGACAAGAAAAATAGAAAACAAATATCCATCAATATGAAAAGGAAATCCCATGCTGGAATATTATGTAGCCATGAAAAGAAACGGGCATGCAACAATGTAGCTGAATCTCACAGGCATTACACAGAGGGCAAGAAGATGCAAGAAAGAACATGTGATTCCATCTATATGAAGTTCTAGAAGGGGGAAACTAATCTATGATGAGAAGCAGCGGGGCTGGTGGGGGAAGATGAGTCAGTAAGGAATACCCAGGAACTGCAGGGCGTGGGGGGTAGTGTTCTTTATTTTTATGAGAGCTTTGTTTGAAGTTTGAAGGAATATACAGTGGTGCCTCGGTTCACAAACTTAATTTGTCCCAGAATTCTGGGGAAGATGACCATGGTTACGTTCGTCACCTGATTCAGAGTTCAAGAATAGAAGCAAAATTTTGCCAAACGCTTCTGTTCGAGAACCGAATGTTCGTGACTAGAAGCATCCATGAACTGAGGCATTGCTGACACATTTTTCCAAACTCATCCATCTGTACATTCAAGACCTTGAAGATCTCAAATGCACAATTATGCATCACAAGCATGCAGTCCACACTATGCCAAGACATCATTGTGGTTATGAGGAGGACTTGGCCTCCAGAGTTAGACAGACCCTGGAAATCCCGAACCGAGGGTCACAACTACCTTCCTACCCTGGGCACTTCGGATGGGTGGACGAAGCCAAGCACACGTCTCAGCATCAAGTTTTGCCTGCATAAAATAGAACACATAGGATGACAAGGAAACCCATGATTTTGAAAGTTATCAAATATTAAAAAACAGATTTGTGACCTAGAAATGCCTGTGCCTCTTTATTAACACATTAAATAACAAGCCCCATCAGAGGGTCTAATAACTACCATAATTTCAAAGTCATGAGGAGGGGAGGGTGCGTTTTCAGGCTCGTAGCAACTGCAGTGGAAAAGGGAAACCTCAGGAATCCCTGTGGAGGCCAAGGCCAGCCGCGGAGACTGACAGGTGTACAAGGACATGGAGCCCCGCGCCCCCACGAGACCTGAATCCTCACTAACGGAATGTCTCAGTGTCTCGGTCAGTTTCGTTCCTAGAGGTTTTAAGACCTGCCCGTGTCTCCATGTGCAGAGGGGGAAATGGAGGTGGGCGGCTGTTATTCCAAAGCTGTGCAAAGCTTGGGCTCACACCCGACCAGCGCCCTGCCCTGCAGAGAGATACAGAAGCCAACAGCACACAGCCGGTGTGGAGTCGCACTTAAGACAGGGACCACTGTGACTCGTGTGCTGGGTGGGCAGAGGCCGGATGCAGTGTGCACACAGAAGCACACACACACACGCATGCACACATGCATTCACACACCCACACGCGGGCCCTGCCTGAGTCCACACACAGGGCTCGGCTGGAGCAGCAGCTCCAGGCCCCCACATCCCTGCTGGCCCGGGCTGGAATGCGGGCGACCCCGGGGCAGTCAGCAATGCCCACCCCAGCTGGCGCTGTTAGTCAGGGCCGCCCGCCGAGCCCAGGCCTCTGCCCACATTAACTCCCTGCTGGGGTAATTCTTCTCCTGCCTTTTTTTCTGGCCACCAAGTGGGCCTGCCACCACACTGCTGTTTTTCATCTTGTTAATTGAGTCATTTATTTCGTTAAAAGGTGAAACTTTATCAGGGCTTGCGTGCCAAGTGTGAGAAAGTATATTTAATGATACATCAAATGGCCAAGGCTCGGGGGCCTCTCAATTTAGAGGTGCTGCAGCTGGGGGTCGAGGCTGGGGGGCAGGATGGAGCCCAGCCGCGCAGTGAGATCATGTTGATTAAAGAAAGCGCCCCGAGTTCCTGAGTTCCTTCTCACGTAACCCACACCCTGAGGACCCCAGCCGTCCTGCACCCTAAGGCGGCCGAGAACCCTCCAGAGCCCAGCTCTTCCCAGGGCCCCAGGCAAAGGTCCAAGACAGCCCTGGTGGCCCTGTTGCCTCCTCCTCCTCCTCCTCCTCCTCCTCCTCCTCACACCCCCACCCCACTCTGCCGTCCCAGGGGAGCTGGTGCTATTTGGTGGCTGAGTGTTGGCCATCTGTCTTCTGGGTGTGAATGCAAGCGGCCCCAAGGGTGTGACCATGTCAGCTGTTTATGCCACAGCCCTGTCCCCAACACCCAGGGAAGGGGAGGTCAAGGGGAAGACAGCGTCCCAGGGCCTGCAATGACCCTGTGGAGCACTCCAGACCCAACATACAACACAGTGCAGTGTTCTGGGCTTCCGTGGGAGCGGAGGAGGCCACCCATGTGGTCTCCCTCCCAGGGTGACAGGAGCAGGCCAAAGCCAGAGGGCTGCATGTTTCAGCGAGCCCCAGCCCTACAAGCCCCCTACCGGCCACAGGGATGGGCAGGCTCTTCAAAGAATGTCCCCTCCACCCCAGCCCTGTTCCTGACCCTGAGTCTTGGTGATTTACAGGACACTCCTGGCCATGGGAGCGCTTTACTTTCAAAAGGACTAGGAAGACTTCAGACCAGAGAGCCTTGGTGGCCAGTTATACTTGGCCTTGCGCCATGCGTCATGCGCCATGCGTATGAGGTGCGATCACAAAATAAAATGAATGTTTGACTTTTTAAAAATGTATTACAGTAAAAGTCACATTGCCATAAACCTCCCTCAGAATCCTCCTCCTCTCTTTGAACACATGTATCTCATTGTTCTGGCCACTTTCTGAAGCAGTTCCGGAAGTCCTCTCTTGAAGGTCTTTCACTGGGCTGTTATGGCTACCTGGATATCCCCAGTTGATTTAAAACATTCCCTTTCATGGTCGTACAGTGCCCGATGCAGTGTATAAGGTGGATGCAGAAGCACTGTCGTGTTTTAGGCGCCTGCCTTTCCATGGGATGGCACTCAGCAGCAGCATGCACTGTATTTCTATGCCACCTCATAAAGACACGCAGCCCTTAACAAGGGGGCACTGTAAACTGTGGACAGTTGTGATGCTTCCTCTCCACCAGCTGCAGTCCATCCGCATCCTGTGCCCCCTGGTGTTCCTGTGGTGCCCGAGCGTCCCTCCACCCTGAATTGCAAATGGCAGCAGGTTCCTCTGACTCCTAACCAGACGCCCCCTTTCTCCCTTCCTCCCTCCTCCCTGCCTGGCCTGCCATCGGGCGCACAGGCCTCCAGCCCACACCTCACATCTCAGACCCCCTCCAGCGTGGTGGAGGGCTTTGTCCTCATCCCCACTAGTGACCTCCACAGTCTCTAGTGGGCAGATTCCACAGCTGCTCATGAGAACCAGCTCTGAAGCCCCTGACCAAGTGTGTGATACCTCGGAAGCCCACCTGAAATCTTCTCTCCTGGCCATTTCCAAATGTAGGGGAAGTAGAAGGGCATCCACTGTTTCCTGAGAACCCATCAGGTAACATTAATTGAATCATAAAATTCCCCCAAACCGAGCAGGTGGCTGTGTAAATCAGGTTCCCATCCTTGTCACAAACACCTGAAATAAACCAACTGAGAAGGAAGAAAGGTTCATTCCGGCTCACAGTTTCAAAGGTCTCCATCCCTAGCGACGTGGCCCTGTCACTTTTGCCTGGAATGACATGATGTAGCAGACATCCTGCCTAGTATTAGCCCAGTATAAGTGGCACAAGCTTCTTGCCCCTCCATATTTCAGCTGTGTTACATTAGAAGTAGCGGGGCCCTGCTGAATTCACTTCCAGCCAAGGTCAGCTTGACTCCAACTAAATTCTTCCCCTCTGAATTAACCATTTGTTCCCTTCAACAAGATATGCTAGTGCCTCCCTTTCACAGTCCTGCCTGTGACACCTGCTATCACCAGGTGTCCTCTGCCCCTCCTTCCCACCCTTGTAATGAATAAACTCTGGATGTCCTTGGTGCCTTTTTTCTCTGCTGTCCAGAGCAACTTAGACCAGCCCAAGACCCCCAGCTTCTTTTCTCTCTCTTTCTCTCTCTCTCCCCTGGCATCATATTGCCTAACAGGAGATCAAGACCTACTGCAGGGGTCTTTAATGACGTCTCCTGTAACATGGCACATTGTGATGGAAAGTCCATGACAGGACAGGTCTGTTTACCTCACGAAGACTGGAAGCAGAGAGAGGCGGGAAGGGGTGGGGGTCATCAACATCCCCTTAAGGGCACCCCCAAGTCCCTCACTTCCTCCCTCTAGACCCTACCTCTTCAGGGTCTCATCACAGGATGGGGACCAAGCCTTCAACACATGGTCAAAGGACTGACGTACAGCGGAGCCGGGCTTCCCAGCCAGGTCCAAGCAGCCTGAAACCAGGCTCTTCCCACTGAGCTCACCAGCTCCCAGGGGTGGTGGTGTCCAAAGTGCTGGCGGAGGGAAGACGGCCACATCATCCCCTCCCCATGTCTCCCTTCTATTCTAAGGACACCACCACTGGATTTTGTCCCTGTGACAAAACCCAGGGTTACCTCACCTCAGACCCTTATCTTAGTTACATCTGCAAGGACCCGTATTCTAAATAATGTCACCACTGAAGTTCTAGAGAACATATGTTCCAAGGGGGGTCACTGCTCAACCAAACGCCCATCCCTCATCCCTTTCTCCCCACTCCAAGGACGACGGTGCAGTGTTGGTGCAAAGACGAAGCCTCACAATGGTTGCCGAGCTCATTCGCACATCAGCAGTCTCCCTGTGTGGGCAGAAGCTGAGGCAATGTGACTGGGATGTCACAGCAGGATGAAAAGCCCTGGCTTCAGAAAGCACCTTCTCCAGCATTTCCCAAGATACCTGGCACCCCATGGGTGAGGGCCTCCATGCTCAGAGTCTAGATCCTTGCCTCTGCCCAGATGGAGGCACCTTCACCGTGCCCTCTCAGTGCCACTCCGTGGGTCCCTCCCCTGCCCCTGCTATGGGTATCCACACCCCCCAGCTCACTTGCCTTTGAGCTCTTGCTCCTTGTTGTCTGCCTGGGTGCTTGCCTTGCCCAGAGCTCTGTGGCTCTTTGGGGACCAGGGGGGACCTGTGCCTGACTCATCTTTGAGTCCCTCTCCACTGCCTCCCTCCCTTGGGCCTCTTACACCACAAGATCACATCGACAGCCAAGGCCCAAGTTTTCTTGGCATTTGCAACATGATTGATGCTCAGATGGGAAGAGAAAGTAAAAGTGGACATTTATGGTCCTGCTGGTAGGAACCACAAAACAAGCTGAAACCCCTAATTTCTCACAGAAGCATCCAGAGGTACTGGTAGGAAGTGCCTTGCCTGAGATCATGAAAGAAGGCGGTGACACGGTGAGAAATGTGACCCAGAACTGAGTCGTGGTGACCATTCCACTTCCTTGCTTGAGGGCAGAAGGCAGAAACCCCAGGAGGAAAGGCAGATGGCACAGACCAGGGGCCATGTCTCTTGGGAACACAGATTCTGCAGTTGACAGAGGCCCCTGGGTCTCTGTGGACATCAGTGGCAGGGCAAGGTGGACCACACCTTCAGGAGGGCTTGAGAGAACCCAAGAGTCACCAGCGGACAGCGACCTAATCTGTGGGAGGGAGGCTCTTGGGGGCCTCAGCAAAGTGTTTGCTCCAAACCCTAAATCACCAAACCACCAAGTGGACTTCAGCAAGGGAGGGGCATGATCAGATTTCTCTTAAAAAAAAAAAAAAAAGCGGGTTGCAGTAAAGAGAATTATAGCATTGAAATAGAAACAAAGTTAGAGGGACAAGCCCAGGACACCAAATTAAAGTTTGAGGGCCCACAGGCCCCCTCAATAATGTGCCAGAAGGACTTAGAGAATTCGCTGAAGATGGTCCTGGTGTTGGTTAGTTTGTTACGGCCAAAGCAGCCCAGGAGGAGGGGTAGGGGGCACTCTGGGAAGTTCCAAGCAGAGCTTCCATTGACCGCCCCCAGGATCCACGGCCGCACCCCCTCCCCACGTCCATGGCTACCCGTGAGCAGGAAGTGCCGCCCACAGTGCCACTCACCGCAACCTTGCCACGCAGTCTGTGTGGGGCAGACCTCGTAAGCTTGGCTGGCTACATGTGTGGCTGCCTTCTACCACTCCAGAGTCACCTCTGAGGCAAGGTGACACTGTGTGACCCCGCCCTCACCCCAAGTCAACTTGTAGGTGTGGCCCAGGCAGGAAAGAGGATCCCACCGGATATAACACTCCATGACACTCCAGGAGCTTAGCCATCTCCTCCAAGAGGCTGAGGACAAAGGACAGACCTGGAAACTCCACCGCAAAAAATGGGAGGGAGCGGGGCTGGGTAGAGTTAGGGACCCCACATGGACCCCACATGAGGAGTACTGCCCGGTCCTAGGGAAAGGCAGAGGTGGTCACCCTAGGACTGGCCGCGGGGGAGGGGGGGGATGCTGGTGGTGGAAACTCAAAGAAGGACTGGTTAGTGTCCCTGGGGAGAAGGAAATTCGGGAGAGATTTCCCTCCACCCAGAGGACTGGACTTACTCTGCTACCTTAGAAAAGCAACATAACAGGGCAGCTGGAGAATATCCGTATGTATCTCACAAGAGTTTTCAAGACATAGGCCAGTGGGTCATCAGGCAATGGACAGTGAGCCCAGAGAGATGGGAGACAGATGAAGGGAATCTCTAACTGTCCTGCGTTTCTGCCTTGAAGGTTTCCAGAAGAGTTGCTGAGATGCAGCTGAGAACAAAGCACAGAGTTTGCAGATGCTGGCTGAAATGTTTCTCCAGAGTTGATGAAAACTGTAATACCACAGACCCAAGGTGCTCAGTGAACCCTGAGCAAAAGATGAGTGGAACTAAAACCAGACGGGTCATCCAATTGCTCAAAATCAGTACTGTGATAGTTGGTACAGGCTGGTAATCCCAGCACTCTGGGACAGTGAGGCAGGAGCATCCCACACTGGAGCCAGGCCTCGCACAACTTAGCAGTGAGACCTTGTCTTATAATGAAAAATCAAAAGGACTGAGAATGTAGCTTGGCATAAAGGCCTTGAGTTCAATCAATCCCTAGTACAGGAAGAAAGGAAAGGAGGGAGGGAGAGAAGAAGGAAGGAAACAATGAGGAAAAAATTCACATTCCAAACAAAAGGTTAAAGGTTAAGGATGATACCACATTTCTCATCAGAAACAAGGCGGGCTGGAAGGTGGTGGAGAGACGTCTTTAAACACTGACAAGCAGAAGGACCTGGCACCTACAGTTGTACAGCCTGCAAAAAAGCCTTTCAAAATGAAGGGAGAAGGACCTTGTGAGACGCACAAAAGCTGAAAGAGTGGCTCTGCAGCAGGTTTGCACTACAGGAAATGTTAGAGGAAGTCCTTCAGACAGGAGGAAAACCATAAAGCATACCACATGGAAACATGGATTGAAACAAAGAATAAAGAGCAGTGGAAATGGTAAATGCATGGGGTAATAGATGACGCTTTTCTTATTGTTCAAATCTCTTTAAAATTAGTTTACCAATAGTAATGATGATGTGGTGTGAGGTCCACAACATACGAAAAGTAAAATAAATAACAATGGTACAAAGGTCAGGAGGGAAGAAATAGAAGTATAGAACTGTAAAGCTCTTACACTATGCTTGAAGGGATAAAAACTAGTTTCAAGGTGGGCTGTGATAAGTTAAGAAAGATTAAAACTATAAAAAGTTTTAGTTAATAATTCACAAAGGATAAAACATAATCATGAAAAATATATTCTCAATCCAAAATAAGGCAGAATAAAAAGAACAGATGACACAAATAGCAAAATAAAATAATTGTGTGATCAATTTAAACCTAATCATATAAAAATTATATTAGATATAAATAGTCTTTCACCAATGGAGTGATAAGAAAGCCTCACATGATTAATAATGCTGGAAAATCAAATATTCCTATGGAAAAATGACCTCAGTTCATAGCTCATGTCAATGTACAAAACTAACTCCAAATGGGTCATGAACCTAATGTAAAACTTAAATCACAAATCTTCTAAAAGAAAATGCAGGGAAAGACCTCCCATGACCATGTTTTTCAACCCTCTACATTTTCTACTTGGATTAATGTTTCCTTCAACTTTATGTGTAAAAAAAGAATCATGTGAATAATTGTTTTAAAATCTATAACCTTTCAAGACTCAAATCAAAGACAGCCTCTTCCACATTCTCTGAACATTTCAGGTGGAATTTATCTCCTGGTTTTGAATTTCCCAATCTGATCTAATTTTTCAGCCTTTCTTCCTGACTTCCCAGAATTCTTGGTGAAAATATAGGTGTTCTAATTTTCTTAGAGGACAAGGAGCTTCCTGGAGGCAGACAGCAGGTCTAATTTGTATTCTAATTTCCAGCATGTCTAATGAGGTATCTGGCACAAAGAGACAATGATTAACATTTACCAAGACTTCCTGTGTGCCAGGCAAAGGGTAGGGGTAGCAACCTTGGGCCTGGTCAGCTACCAGGCTCTAAAGAACTGGAACCAACTATAGATGAGCCAGTTCAGGGCAGCACTCGGACGTTCAGTGTGAATGCAGATGATTGATGCTACCATTAGCCAATGAGGAGTGAGCAGTGCACACATGGGTAGTCCCACACCCCACAAGGGCCATGTGTAATGAAATTATCTGATAGCTCAAAAATTGCACTAGTCATTTTCATAATTACTTTTATTTTTCATCGTTGCATCATTTCTTCTCATTGTTGCCAAATAAGAGCATGGCCTCTAGTATAGCATTCCTTGATAAAAATTTAGGTTTTATTATAAATTTACATCCAGGGAGGTTTTTAAAAAGCTGCTTATAAGACCAGGGAGACTTTTTCTGGCATAAGGCAGCTTCCCCAGCAACCCAAAACACCTGTCTTCAATAGCTCCTGCGATTCCAAAAAGAGAAAAGCCCCACTCACTCCATGAACATCTGATTGTGCCAGGCTCTGGGCTGGGGGCAGAAGTGCCACCCTGTGCACTACCCAGCTTCTCCCTCCAGGCAATTTCAGTGCAACAAATTTTCAAAAACCATGGTCAGCCTGGGTGCTGTGCACACAGAGGAAGGCAGCCAGCTCAGGCCCGAGGGAAAGGGGAAGACTTCCCGGAAGAGGAGCAGCAAGGCGCAGACTAAAGAAAGTCTATCATCTAACCAGAATGGGGGACTGGGGCTGCGCCTCTTGTGCAGGAGCCCAGAACCAAAGGTCACGGGGATGTGCCCCATTCTTTCAAGGAGGGCAGGGAGACCAGAAGCAAGGAAGGCCAGGGAGCCAGGAGGGTGGCATCTGGGGCAGGGAGCTGGTGGGAGCTATGAGTCAGAGCTTAGCCTTTAGCTCCACTTTGACAGCAGACTCGGAAATAATCTCCATAGGTGGAGACTCTGAAAAGTACATAGACAGGGGCTCTGATTGGCTGCCCTATGTGGAGGAGCTCAGCAGACCCCACCTAGATCCACAGATCCTGCTTTCAGGAGGCCACATTGCATGGGTGGTGTCAACTGCAAAGTGCCCTGAAGATCATCAGTCCTCAAAGGAGCGAATGTCACGTTCCAAACTGAGAGAAAATGCTGGGAAACTGAGTCATGGAGTACAGGAGGATGGGGTAGGGTGTAGGGACTTTCCAAAGAGCTGAGAGAACCAGATGAGGAAGAAGGGCCTCCAGGCGGAGGGAGCTGGGACTGGAACCCTCAGCACTGTACCCAGCTCCTTTCCGGTGTCCGCCATTGCTGACCAAATTCATGTGTTTGGTTTTCCCCGTAAATCTCAAGCTCTTTGGGTCCAGGGCCTGGAGGCATTTGGGGTTGTTGGCTTTGGTGTTTTCTCTCTGCCCTCTTCCTGTTTCTCGCACATGGCAGCTACTCAATGGCTGGGGATATTGACATGAACAGAGTACACATGAGTCTCTCTACTTTGGCACTATGACATTTGGGGTTGGGTGCTTTTTGTTGTAGGAACTATCCTGAACCTGATAGGAGGCTGAGCAGCATCTGGTTTTACCTAGTAGTTACATGTACACGCACACGCACACACACACACACACACACACTCCATTGTGACAACCAGAAATGTCTCCTGGAATTAACAAAAGTCTCTTGAAGGAAAGCATTACCAGCTGAGAACATGCGATTAATCCAAGCTTTTCCTTTTCCAAGTAAGGAAGTCACGGCACAGAGATTCCCTGAGGGCCAGGCTTGCTCTCCTTCCTCCCTCAAGGACCTGAACAACAAGTAAACAGTTAGGAGACAAGTGAAATCGAACAAAGGAAATGCGCCTCCAAAACAAATAGGTTTCCTTCTCTTTGCTCTCTGCCATCCCAGACTTCCACATCACCAGGTTAGATGCTCACCTTGTTAACAAGGCAGGAGGTCGTTCCCCAGGGATGCTCCTGGGCAGGGTGGCTGCTCTGAATGTCACCCATGCCTCTGAGGGACAGGAGCCCTGCCATGCTATCCAGGGGAGGAGAGCAGCCACGGGCCAGCCTTGGAAATCTTAGCAAATGCTGTGCACACACTAAGGGATGTTCTTATAGTAGAGGTTTCTGAACTAGGAGAGGAACCACAGCCCAATGGTTCAGAGCAGACATGTGGACCCTGTGTGCAAGGGTTTGCATCCTGGCTTTGCCTCCTCTGGTAGCATAAGGCTGGCTAAATCACACAGCCTATCAGAGCCCCCCATTTCTGGGCCTATAAGGTGAACATTTCCCAAAAAAGGTGGGGGTTTTTTTGTTTGTTTGTTTGTTTGTTTTTGTACCGGGGATCAAAGTTGGGACCTTGTGTTTTGAGGCAGGTGGCGGAACCACTGAGCTAAATCCCCAGCCCAAAAGGTGGGTTTTTAAATGGGCATCATCATAGCACCCCCACTTCTTGAGCCAATTGTGAACAGTCTTTAGCACAATGGGGACCACGCATAGAGCAAGCACATCTATGGCCCCCACTTTCACTGCTGCCTTTCACACCGGTCTGGGGAGTGCCTGAAAGATCTGAAATGTTTTACAAATGATAAAGGGGCAAGGTGACATGTTGGGCTTAGGGCAGTAGGTGATGAGGAGAAGCCTGGGCTGTCTCTGATTTGGGTTTCTTTCTGATGCTGGTTTTTGCTGAAAAGTCCTCCAGTAATGCACTGTGATATCCCCAAAACTTGTATGTCAAAATCCTAACTCCTAATGTGGTGGTGGTGGGAGGCGGGGCTTTTGGAAGGTCTCTGCTCTCGTGAGTGGGATTAGTGCCCTCGTGAAAGGGACCTCAGAAGGATCACTCATGCTTTTTGCCCTGTGAGGGTACAGAGAGGAACCCCTGTCCAGATGCCAGCACTGCCGGTCCCTTGATCCTGGACTTCTCAGCTTCCAAAAACATGAGAAACAAATTTCTTCTCTTGTTATAATCTGTCCAGTCTGTGGTATTTTGTTATAGCAGATGGAACACCTCCCCAGAGTATTTGTCAAAGCTACAGTAAGGATCTACCTATATCAACATATTCTTAGCATTCTTTACAGTAAGAAATGTATCATATAGTACAGAAAAATCAACTACATACACCTATGTAGTTGAGCCCAAAATTTTCAAAACAATCCTTACCTTTATTACATCCAATGCACTCTGATGCATTCCATTCTCTTTGATTTAACTTTTTGCAACCCACTAAGATGATCTCATGATCCATTAATGAGTCATGAACTTCTATTAGAAAAATACTGAATTTTAGAATAAGTGGGTAGTAAAAGCATAGAATGATAGTCAAGCATGAATTTTTATAGTAGCATGATGAGTAATGTTCCAATTAAATGTTACTGCCTAACATGTAACTCTAAAACATGGTGGCTTGAACCAACCATCAACTCTCAAAGCTCAGAGGAGTGATAGATGGAGCTCAGCTTCTCTCCTGGGTCCAGCTGGGCTCCAGTCATCTGACAGTTCAACTGGTTGGACATCCAAGATGGCACCCTCCAATGGCACCAAGTCAGTGCTGGTTGTCAACCACATGCTCTAGGCATGGCTTCTCCATGCAGCTAGAATTTCTCCAATATGGCAGCTGTGTGCCTAGCCACAGTAAACCAGCATAAATCTGCAAAGAGACCAGAAGTAAAAGTTGCCAGGCCACTATGGGCCACATCTGCAATGGGCACAGTATCACTTCTGCCATAGCCTGTTGGTCAAAGAGTCCTACCACACCATCCTGAGTTCAAGGCGGTGGAGAAATAGACTCCACATGGAAAGATAGCAAGGCCATATTGCAGAAGAACTTATGGAAAGGGGGACATTGTTGTGTCCATCTTGGGAAAACATAATCTGCTACAATTAATGATAAGACAGGCTTGTCACCCCTAGCTCTCTGTGGCATAGACAGATCACGTCATCTGTCATTTTGGCTGTCAGTAGAACAAAGGAATACATGAAATAGGTCAAGAGACCTTCCAACTACAAAGTTCTGTATTCAGGTTAAAGGTTAGGAGTACAGTAGGGTCAGTCTCTAAAACTTGATGCATTTGACACAGGCTAAAATCAACTCCTCTGACTCACTGTAAGTCTTGCTTTGTATCCTTGATAAGCCCTGAATATTTCACATCAGTTTTAGAATCAGAAAATCCACCTCTTCTCCCTCCTTCCACCCTGGCAGAGTATTCTGAGGAGGATGACACATGGACTGTACTAGCTTTTCACTCTCAGGGCTACGCGATATGAACAAGATTCTCCTTGGAGGTCCACAGTGAACAGTGGCAGCAGGCTGGGTAGCTCTTTCTCACATCCGTCTTGTACCAACCCCACAGGAAAGAAGCAAAACCCACCAGAATTTTATGAAGCATCATTTTGTCAGGCTGAGGGAAGGTGGAAAAGAACTGCAACAACAACAGCTACCAAAAAGAACAGATCTGCCAGACTTCGAGATCAATTCCAAATATAAACCAGAATGACTGCTTTCAGAGTGAATCGTATTTCTTGGTCACTGTATCAAGAAGCTACAGGCACTTAAAGTATTCGAATCTGTTCTTTCTCCTTGGATACACCGCTAATCTTTCTTCCTTGCCTCCTTTTTTTTTTTTCTGGGTATGCAACCTACTTACCTGGCACATAAAATACTCCTATGATGACACCCAGGCTTTAGAGATTTACATGAGAATCAGCAAACCTTATTTTAGCCCAATGTATGAGGGTATGCAGTGCATGGAGGGAACTCTGGGCTTATTCCCCAGATAAGTCATTTATTTCTTTCCTCAAAGAAAAATCCAATATCCTGAGATCAGATGCATATTGAAGCTTTGGTGGAAAAGAAGCAGACAGGGGGCTGGATTAACTTGTTCAAATCGGCCTCGCCCCAAAGGGTGAACTGCAGGGTTAACAGGAGCCTAGGTGGATGAATGTTCCTCACCAGGCAAGAGTGGTGCTTCCGCCTCATCATTCCTGCGAAGGACACACAGCCCCTGGACTGGGCGAGCTTCCCTCCTTGTCCTTTGGCCTAGTGTCCCTAAGCAACGCACCTATGTGTGCAAGACCTCAGCCCACCTGGCTCCAGGGTTCTGGAGGCAGAGATGGGCAGCGGGATCCTCAGCTGCCTGTCCTGGGGGACAATGACCAACAGGCTGCAGGACACCTGTACCAATGTTTAGTCACCACCCAAACACACTCAGTGAAACTTCCCACACTGTTAAGAAGATAATGAATGCGCTCGATTTCTCTCTTCTTTGGAGGAAACTAATCTTTAAATCAAGCAGATGATCTCTGCCAAGAAAGGAACCTGGAGCAGCCGCTTCATCCAAGGAGGAGGAAGAGGAGGCCCGCGTGACCTCACATTGTCAGCCTCTTGGCTCTCACCTGGATTGTGCACCCTGGTAAAAGGAAGGCCACCCCTATTCATGCCCAGCGTCCAGAGAAAATCCATCCGGTGGCATTTGCCTGGCACATTCTCACCAGCTGGCTCAAGGCAGGATGCATGAAGCTACTGCAAGTTCACTTGAGAGATGGACCCTGGGCTCAGAGAGACTCAAGCCATCGACCATCGTAAAGCTGGCAGTGGTGAAGCGAGCACTCTGACCAAGCCCTCCGCTGATGTCCTGCAGCCCGAGGGAGTGTGAGTGCCGGAGGAAGACAGCAGCCAGACAGGGACCTACCCAAGCTAGGCACAGCCTTAGCATCCTACAAACTCCCAGTGCATGGGTGAGGAGCTGTCCTGGCTGCCACTGAACCGGTGAAGAAATAAAGTGCCCGGGAGTTCACGATCGTCCAGGGCCACACAGTCTGACCACGGCAGAGCCAGGCTCTGAACTCATCCCCACCTGCCCCACAGTCCTGGGCCCCCCTTAACCCCTTCCCTGCCCTTTCCAAACTGTCCTCTGGGAAGTCTCGGGTACCTTGTGGAACGTGGAGGTGAGGCACTCTCGAGGACTCTGCCCCAGGAGGAGCTGCTGCCCGAGCTCTCAGCTCCATAAGCATCCAGCACACTTCCTAGGCCAGGCCCCAGCCGAAGGCTGGCAGGACTGTGGTACGAGGCCTGGCTACCACAGGCCAACAGCAGACAACTGAGATGAACAGTGCACGCTCTGGTCCCCTCAGAGGCCTGCCCGTGGTACGGCCCCTGTGCACGTACAGAGGCCACCGTTGCCTGTGTGTGGAGGTCACTCCTGTGTGTGTTTGAAGGCTTCTCCCTCTGTCCATCTGCTTGCTGGTTGTGCCTTACCCAGCTGCCCATCCCTAATGGACACCTTGCATGCTGATCTCCAACAGCCTTCTGGGGCAGGAGGCTGAGCCAGGCTACTGGAGCCAACACCTACACTGACCCAAGGTAGCAGATGATAAGGGAGGGTTGGGGAGCTGGTGGCGGGGCCTCCTGGTGAAGCGACAGCTTGGCTGTTAAGTCCTCACCGGTCATGCACCGGCCAGCATGCTTTTCGGGATCTGGGAAAAGAAGAACCAGGACGAGGTGGCCGCATGGCTCTGCTAGGATCACTGATCTCTGAGAAAAACATGCTCTGGAAACTCGCTGATCACCTCACAACTAAAGCCAAGGGGAAAACTGAGGTCTGCCCTGCAGCAGGGCCACAGGGAAGGTTGAGGCGTGGACAAGGATCCCAGAGGAAGACATCCAGCACCCGATAAGCCGGCCTCAGCCAAGGCGGACCTGCTGTCTGCGGCCAGGACCTGCCTGGGAGCCAGCGAGAGCTGGTACCTAGAGCATGAACCTGGGCTGCTCCAAAGCCTCTGAGCCTACACGTGTGGCCCCTGCCCTGCCTACCTCTCTTCCCTGGAGAAAACACAGGGACCTCTCTCCTGTAAGACCACAGGTGCCCGCCCAGCCCTCCTGACCTCTGCAGCCCCCAGGCTCTGACCTGGGGCTTCAGCACAGCTCTGCTGGGGACACATGGAGCCTGATGAGGGAGGGAAGCGGCTGTGCCCCAAAGAAGCTGAAGCTGGAGCCAGCAGGAGCCTATCAGGAGGGCACCCACAGACTGGGGCTGGGGATCTGTCTGTAGCTCTGGGTAGGGAGAAATCATGGATTCGAGGCACTCTACAGAGACACGGGACCTAACATCACGCAGGGCAGCTGCAGATGGTACAGCTCCCCCAAATGGCTCCTGGGAGCCTTGACCAAGGAATCCAACTGATCAACACTGACATTCCAGGTTTTCCAAAGCAGAATGGGGTAGTGACGCAGAGAATCACCTACTGTGTCCCCAGAAAAGAGGCAGAGGATACACCACTTTCCCAGGCCGTAAGACGCAGCACAGTGATGTCCCTCCCCAGGGTGAGGCAGATGAGCTCACTGCAGGCCTGGGCTCCAGGAAGCAGTGAGTGTGACAGGTCTCCTAGCACCAGGACAGGTGCTGACTCTGCCACCAGAACAGCCAGGTGGGCACAATTATCATAGCAAGTGGCAAGGGAGGAGTGGGCAGCAATAAACACTGACACTTCTGTCCCAGAGCCGTGGTAACTGCACTCCCTTCTGCCATCATGCTGTCTGCAGAGTGTGGATGGCTGGGCACCACAGGACGCACCCCATTTACCTCCCAGAGCAATCATATATTGCTCATGCATCCAGATTAATAAGGAGACACTGCAGACCAGTGACAATGTGAGGGGACCGAGGACCTGTGGTCGGGGCCCTTGCAAGTCAAAAAATTGAGTTGTGTCAGGCACCTCTCACCACCAAGAGGAAGCGCTATGCCTGGAGGGCCTCAGAGCTCTGAGGGCAACACATCTTCCACCCAGCAGTACAGCTCCAGCCCAGCTGTCAGATGTCACAAGCAGCTGTCAACCTTGGCAGCCCTGCCACTTGGGCCATGGCATTAGAAGAGGCTATGGTATTGGACAGATACGCAGTCACAGCAGGCCCCATCTGAGAACCCCAGGCAGGGGACCCCTGGGCTCTGCAACAAAGCTGGGCCACCCCCAGCAGAGGCACCTTTGGAAAAATCACTGTTCTGTGCCATGGAGCCAGCGGAAGACGGAACCCCTGGGCATAGGCTAAAAGTGGTCACGTGTCCAGAACTGCCCATCTGGAGCTAGGCCTACTGTGCCAGCGTGCAGGCAGCTGTGTGGGGAACCTCTACACCCCTCCCTCAGGGCAGAGCCTCGTGGACACCATGGTCATTCACATGTACAGACAGCAGGGCCATTCGGTTAGGATCTATATGGACTCCTGGACCATGGAGAATGGGCTGGCTGGCTGCACAGGGCTTGAAAACTCAGAACAAGGAATTTGGGGACAGGTCTGGGGGAGGCGTGCAGGCGGACAAGGGAGAGAGGCCCAGAGCGGGGAGGTCTTTGTGCCTCATGAGTCAATCTGAATAAGAGAAAGAGAAGAAGACCAGAGAGAGAGTTGCCAGTGAGGGATGGTATTCATCCGGGAGAAGCCAAGTCCCGCAGTGGGAATGTGTCCGCCACAGGAAGCAAGGTGCCTGAGGCAGGGGAATTTTTAAAGGCAAAAACAAGGTGATGTGAAATAATGATCCTTGGCCTGTGATTCGTAACGTGAGAGCCGTCAGCCTAAGGCTGAGCAGACACTTGCTGACAGATGTCCTCGCAGAAGCTCAGTTGATCCTGACAGGGACCCTTCCTTCATTGACCTCCGGTTTGCTCACCCTCTTTGCAAGGGTTGACACAAGTAACTCCATTTTGATTCTGACAACTTTCCTGTTCTTCTCACACATGTGAACACTCACTGTGTCGGTAAGGGGCCCCTCTGCAGCAGCTCCCCAGGGAGCTGAGATAGTAGAGTCACAGGCCTTGGAGCACAAGGCCCTCTGGGACCACTGCCCACTTCCCCGCCCTTTCTCCCACCAGTGCACACGGTGCACACGCTCACACACACGTGCATGCACACACACCTACTGGATGTGTCTCCCACCAGACTCAAGTCCCCAAGCACAGGCACAGTATGAGGCCCAGCATGGTCACAGAGTGTGTGCCATAGATGTTTGCTCAATGACAACGTGAGGCGAGCTCTTCCGGGCTGTGTGTATAAGCACTGTGGGGTGCCTAGAGCTCCACTAATTTTGGTGATAGGCACAGTGTAGGAAGTCTTGAGGTCGGGGAAAATAACTCCTTTTACGTTATTCTTTTCCAAAATGATTCTAGTTATTGTAGTTCCTCTGCCTTTTCATTAAAAAATCTTAGACTATAAAATCTGGTTGAAATTTTAACAAGAATTGTATCAAATCTCTTTATTGATTTGGGGAGAATTTATATCTTGATAGGTTCCCCCAACAGAGGATGACAGCACACCTCCGTTTATTTAGACCCTTGGTTTCTTTCATCAGGATGTTGTAGTTTTCAAGCTCTGTGTGTTTTTAGATTTCTATTGCAGTATTTTTTGAGCACTAAAAATGGAATTCTGTTTGTAGTTAACGGCACATAAATAGGACTGCATTTTCCATTTATAATAATATAATATTTCTATTTTAAACAGATTTATGTAGGAAATGTGAATTCACTTAAATAAGGATGTTAAGGGAGAAGTAGTGGATTCAGGTCACAGGCACGGCAGAGGCTGTCATTTGTGACGCAGCTGAAGAAACTCTGTTCGAGATCGTCATGGTGGTTTAGGTCTCAATGCCTGCTGTGCTCAGAGCTGGGGTTGTTCAGAAAGCGATTAAATCAAGAGGCCTCTGAGTCAGCCCGTGGATGGATCCATTCGGGGGATCATAATTTGATGGCATTATTGGAAGCCGATGGAAACAGGAGGTGGAGTTAGTTGAAAGGAGTGGTCACGAGTTCCTGATCTTGGGGACAATTTCTGGTCCTCGGCCCCTTCCCCTTGAGATCTTTCCTGCCCTCTCCTCTTCCTGGCTGCCATGAGGTGAGCAGCTTCCTCCACCGCCCCCTTCTGTCCTGATGTTCCTGGCTCACCCCAGGCCCAAGCACGGACTGGACCCTCTGTTACCAAAATCAGCCTTTCCTCCTTTAAACTGACTTTCTGGTCTATTTGGTCACAGCAATGACAGGCTGACTGGCAAGGTCACACACGTTCATGCCATCCCCATCAGGTGGGTCTTCGGGTTCATTTATTTATGAGGAAGCCAAGGCTCCGAAAGAAGAAGCAACTTGTTCAAGATCACAAAGGAAATAAGAGCCAGAGCTGGGACACAAACCCAACCTCACCTGCTACAGGGTGTCTGCAGCCTCAACTCTCGCCAAGACCCAGCCCGAAAAGGGCGGGATAGCCACGACAGAGAGCGCATCAGAGAGGGCCAGCAGGAGCATTAGGGAGGAATTGGCTGGAGGAAGGCACCCTTGCTGCAGGCCCTCACTAGCAGCTGGCATCACTGACCCCAGTGTACCGCTGGACACTCAGGGACTCAGGGTGGGCCTGGCAGGTCAGCTGCAGGAGGGACTTGCAAGGAAGGCATCCCGCATGGCTGGCGTGAACCTACAGACTGTGCCCTCCTGCTGCCCACACCCAGCTCCCTTCTCCACTCAGCCACCCTCCTTCTCTTTTATGCAAACAACCTCGTCAGATTTAATACCAATCTTTCCCTCCCAGCAAGATGCCTCATGACATCACCTCCCTCCGGGGAGGCTGGGAACGTGACCTTGCATTTGATGAAAGAGGGGGAGGAATTTCACGAGCCGCCCCTGCTAATGCACAGACGGTCGATGGCAGGTGGGGATTCAGATCTCGCCCGCAGAGTTGAGAGAAGGATGCTGCTGCCCCATCCATTTTTATAAATCACTCTAAAGGCCGACCGACCTCTACCCGGGCACCGAGGGGGGCCAGCAGCGGGGCAGCAGTTCTCCAGGCCTGCCAGCCTTTGTGGTGTCCCTGCTCCTCACGGGGCCACCGGCTTGTCGCTGGCTGTGGTGATGGCACAGCTCAGTGACTTGGGTTGATGCCCCTCCCAGGGAAGAGCCTGACCGCGTCAGTGCACCAGGAAGTGTGCTTTCCCCGGGCACTTGGGAAGTCAGGAAGTGCTTGCACCCACACACACACCTGCATGCACACACATGCACACGCACACTTACACACCAGCTTGAGCACGGGTACAGAGACGAAAAGCCCGGCTGAAGACAGAACACAGGTGTGGAGTGCATGCGTCAGCAGCAGGTCTGGAAATCGAGTCACACACCAAGGCCAAGGGCGACTCGGGGTCTCTCCAGCATGCACCACCCTCCTGGCCAGCTGGTGTCTGCAGGTCTATTCCTTTCCAGTCCAGCAGCCCCTTTATCTCTGGGAGAGAAATCCTTAGAGCCCCAAAGGGGGATGATTCAGACCCTATGGGCAGACATTCTTCCAAACCCATGGGTTCAACCAACCACGAGTTGAAAATACTCAGAAAAAAAATGAATCTAGCAGGGTGTGGTGGTGCAGGGCTGTAATCCCAGCATTCTGGGAGGCTGAGGCAGGAGGAATGAAGCCTGGAGCCCAGTCTGAGCAACTTAGCAAATTAGCAAGTCTTGTCTCAAAAATAAAAACTTTAAAAAGGGCTGGGGATGTAGCTCAGTGCAAAGGGCTGCAAAAATAAACTAATTAATTAACTGCATCTGTACTGAACACATACAGGCTATTTTTTCTTGTCATCATTCCGTAAACAACACAGTGTCACTACTCACATCACATTTTTATTGTGTTAGGCCTTATAAGTAGAGCTGACTTAAAGAATACAGGAATATGTGTGCAGATGACATGCCACTACTGCACCGCTTTGCATAAGGGACTTGCGTGGCAACAGAGGTCAGTATCCAGGGAAACTAATCCTCTACCTTCCTGTGATAAAGTTTAACTTACAAATTAGGTACAGGAAGAGATTAAAGACAATAACTAATGTGATCCCATAATCCCAGCACTTTGGGAGGCTGAGGCAGAAGGATCGAAATTTCAAGCCCAGCCTGGGCAACATAATGACTTAGCGAGATCATGTCTTCAGATGAAAAATGAAGAAGGGCTGGAGGTGCAGTTCAGTGTGAAGGCCCCAGGTTAATTCCTCACTGCTACCAAAAAAAAAAAAAGAGGCAGAGGAAGAAGAGATAGGGAAGAGTTAGAGGAAGAAGAAGAAAGAGAAAGAGGGGAAGGAAAAGGAGGAAGAGAATGAAAATCATTTCTCCTCTTCACTTAAAGCCTTGTAGCTTCTCTTCAGCACATCTGACTGGGTAGCGTGACTATTTCTGGGCTTTCAGGTAAAATAAAGCTCACTCCAGCACTGTCTCAAGGATGCCACGGTAACCTTAAGGGCCTAAAGAGCAGGTGTGTCCCACGTACGGGGACCCACAGGACCGGAGCCCCGCCCCGTGGGAGGAATCAGCACCAGGCCCCACAGTGCTACTCATAACAGGGCCAAAGCCCAGCTTGTGGATTGCTCATCTCTGCCACTTTCCACTTAATATTTCCAGACTGCAGTTGGCTTCGGGTAACTTAAAGTGCAGAAAGCGACATCACAGGTAAGGAGGCATTTCCAGTATATCTCACCGTTTGAGAAACTGGAAGAGGGCGTGTCCTGGGCCATCCAGATTCCAGGGACAGATCGGCGCCTAGCAGGAGGCCCTTCCCTCCCCCACGCGTCATTCCCTTGGGCCTGCCGTCGGCCTCAGGCAAGACGCTACTGACCACAGGTGCAAGGAAGCAGTTCCTGCCACGCCCCAGGTTGTTCGGAAGAACAATGGTTTCAAACGGGTCTTGCGGGTATTTCCGTAACTTAGGGCAGAGGTGGTCCTTGGAGGAACATTCCCGGCCTGTTTTAGGCAAGAAAGCTGGAAACTGGTCGCAGCTGCTTCCGCGCCCTTCATCGCTGGGCCGCCTGTGTGTCCTCATGGCATCGATGAGATGGGGGCCATGGACAGAGAGGGTCTCCAGGCTGCTGGGACCCCGTGTGACTGGCCAGGTGCAGATGAGTCCTGAGAAGGGCGGGGCGGGGCTTCCTGAAGGGGGTGAGGAGCCAACCTGGGTGGTCCCGGCGGGGACATCTCGTCCAGGGGCCTCCCAAGGCTGGAAGACCTGCTCTGCCCCAGCACTGATGGCAACACCAGCCCTGTCCTCCCGAGGAGCCAAACCCCGGACACCCAGCAGGCGTGGAGTCAGGCACCTCCGTGTTACACTGAGAGGGCAGGGGAGGGAGGCGGGGACAGGAGCTGCTCCGCCTTCTGCCCCTCACCCTCCCTGTATCTCCCGCTGCCCCGACCTGCACCCTCCAAACAGCCCACCCAGCTGCAGTAGAGAAACTGAGTCCGAGGCACTGAGGCGCCTGCCCAGGCTTCACCTGGGTCCAAGACCAAACCCTAAGTCCTCGCATTTCATCCTGAAGAGAAGGGTCCGATGGGGGAGTGTGCTCCAGCCCTCTGCAGGTGGGAGAGTGAGGGGTCGGGTTGGGGCCACCCTGGATCTCAAAG
Organism: Heterocephalus glaber; assembly: GCF_000247695.1. Next base: position 4,747,927 of record NW_004624734.1, on the reverse strand, counting down.
ACACCCCAATCTTTTGGTTTCCACCCCCAAGACTGGGAGATGTGGAGGTGACGTGTGGCAGCCAGGGAGCGCCGGGCAGGTAGGCGCAGGGTCGCCGTGAGCACCGAGAGGAGGACAGAGCAGAGCCTGGGCTGAGGGGCTGGGACTCGCCTGGGTGCTGGCTTACAGCGCAAAGGCTCTTAGGAAGACACTGCTCTGAGGCCCGGGGAGCTTCCGGAACGTCTCTGGACCTCATCGCCTACAGGTTGAAAGCCAGGACACTGGGCCAGCGCTGGACCTTGGCGGGTATTAAAAGTCCATGAAGTGCCACCGAACCCCCCACCTCTCTGCCGCCTCGTGAGCCTCAGAGGGTGGTGCTCTCACTGTCACCCCGAGCAGATGGAGCTTCTGGGTCCCCCCCGCAGAGCCCGCCCTGTCCTCCTGCAGGGCGGTGCTCTGCCCTCCTTTCGGGCAGGCGCTGGCCTGAAGAGGCTGGCAGGGCCCCAGACGCCCATGCTGGCGGGAACGTGCGTCCTCCCTGGCGGGGGAGCCCAGCGGCCCTGCCCAGACCGCACGAGGAGCTGGCCGCAGCCTGCCAGGCCCGCCGAGCCCTGCCCGCCTGGTTCTCATTTAGAGCAAGCCCAGCTACAGCGAGGACATTCCAGAGGGGACAGTCAGACGCCAGTCCGCCCAGGGCTGGGGAAGCTAGGCTACGGGTCCCGCCAGGGTCAGAGGGCTCCGGACCAGGCTTCCTGCCCTGGCCACATCTCCAAGCGGCTTAACCCTTCCAGGAGCATGGCCGCTCTTCTGTGGCCTGCTGACCACAGCCACCACTGACCCTCGGCCTGAGCCGAGGCCTCCTGGCTCCCAGGCCCCTGTCCCTGCCCAGCCTGGTCTCCCTGCTGCCCTGCCCGTGGGCTTCCAGCTGTGGTCCACGCCTTCCGGGTTGAGGAGGCAGGGGACAGGACAATTGCCACTAATTAGGTGTCAGCTGCGGCTGCCACAGGCTCGGCCCCTCCCGGGAGACGCAGGTGGAAGGCTCTCTCCCTGGAACGAGCCTGCCCTTCTCAGCCTGGAGTGAGTTAATTATACGCTGCGGCCTAATGACACAAGTAGCGTTCCTGAATTCCGCCAAAGTGACAATTTCCCATCCACAGAAAGCCGGCTGCCCGAGCTGCTCCCAGCTGGGCGTCCGGGCACGAAGCTCCCTGTTTGTGATGGCCCCTCCCTCCGCTCCTGCTCCGCACCTGGATTATGGTACTCGGCTTGCTCATCAAAATAAATTCTTTCTCCTGTCACTTCAACCCCCAAAGGTAGAGTTCTGCTTTTTTCCCTTCATCATCTCCCCCCAATTTATAAGTATTTGCTAATGGAACCAAGAGCTTTAGGGGGGAGCATTCCATAATAAGGCAATTGCTCAAAGAAAGTTAAAATAGAGCTACATATCATATGATCCAGCAAGTCCACTCCTGGGTGTGCACCCAAAAGACCTGAAAGCAGGGCTGGACAGATATTTGTACATCCATGTTTATCACCACCTTCATCGCAACAGCCAGGGGTGGCAGCAACCCCAGTGTCCATCTGCAGATAAAATGTCCACTTGTGTGAAGTATTATTTAGCCTTCAAAAAGAAGGAAGTTCCAAAACATGCTACACATGGGTTAGCTTTTAAACAGCGGGTGAAATAACCGAGTCGCAAAGAACAAGCTCCATGTGGAGGAGGTCCTCCCAGAGGTCAGAACCCTAGAGACAGGAAGTACAGGGTGGGGGCGGGATGGGGCGTCAGCGGTTTATGGGTACAGAGTTCCAGGTTAGGAAGGTGGAAGAGTTCTGCAGACAGAGGATGGGGTTGCTTGTACCGCAGTGTGAACACCCTAAGGGCCCTGAGGCCACACTTGAAAATGGTCACCATGACAGACTTTAGGGCATATGTATTTTCTCACAACAGAAAACAAGCACCCAGGGCAGGAGGGTGACGTGGGCCACACCCTCTGCCCGGCCCTGAGCCGCCTACACCCCACCCCTACCCACGCATACCATGCCTGGAAGGCTCAGGAATGGCCGGGTGCTGGGGCCTCACATTTCATCTGATCCCCCCATTAACTGTCCCGCCCACTCCAGCTCCGAGGCAGGTGCAGGACCCAGGAGGGCAGTCACAGCCCTGAGCCGGCTACCACCTGGCCCTAGACCCATCAGACATGGAGGAGTGGCCCACACGGGGGAGGGCCAGGCCTGTCCCTGCTCTCCTGGAGGATGAATGGGCTGCTCTGCCTGGAGCTTCCCCTGCCACTTTCTCTGACCCCAGCAGACCAAGCCTGCACACAGGAAGGCAGCACTGCTGGGCGGGCGAGGCAGTGCTTGCTGTATCTGAGCACCTGGATCCAGCCATTCCTGAGGCCTGATTCCCCCCCCCCAATAAATTCCATTTTCTCCCTAAGAGGTTTTGAGTGGAGTTTCTGTCACACGAAACCAAAAGATCCTGTTGGATACAGCAGTGGATCCTCCCAATCCACACCAGCCTCCCGCCCTGCGGCTCCCTCTCCTTGCTTTATTGGAATACACCAATGATGTCAAACCCTTTTAGAGCTCTCAGTGATACACGTAGGCTGCTGCAGTGTGCATGCTGAAGGTTCATCACCAGGGTACGCTCTGGGCTGTAACCGCCTCCAAACCCCGGGGTCTCCACACCAGGCGTTCCCTGGGGACCCTGTCCTCCCACCACGTGGACAGGTTGCCTCCCCCCACTCCAGACTTCAAAGAAGCTGTGGGGTCCCTGCTCTCCCCTGTGGGCCCAGCACAGTGCCCTCCCCAACACCCCCAACCCACGTCAGGCTGTGCCCCTCCTCCTGCCCCCTGCCACCCGCCACCCTCCTGACTCAGCTACACTTCAGCGTAGGGATCTGGGACCCTTGGGCGCCCCAAAGCCCAGCAGGATGGGCCCGAGCAGTGCATGCTGGTACACTCGGGCCCCACTCACTCTTGGGAAGGGATGGGGCGGAAGGTGGGCAGGGCCAGGTCCAGGCCGGAAGGGTGGATGGGAAATCTTGTGCAGTCCCCAGAACTCCGTGCTCAGCCTCTGGCCTGGAGTCCCCCTCTTCCTGCTCCCCTCCCC
>NW_004624734.1:4560268-4744736 GCF_000247695.1 Heterocephalus glaber | reverse complement strand
AAGACAATGAAACCCACTTTCCCCTCCCCCATCCCTGCCAGACTGGTGCTCAATGGCAGCCGCAGAGTGAGGCACAGAATGGCATCACCTCAGCTCGGCACCCGGAAGAGCCACTGAGGACCCCGGGCCCCCAGGCTGGCCTGACTAGGGCTGGCGGAGAGAAAAAGAGTGTGGAGAGTCCACAAACCCATCCCCAACGTCCCGCCACACGGGGAGGAAGGAAATGCTGCGAACAGGAAGTCTGCGAGACATCGGCACCCGGGGTAGAGAGGCTGATGCTACTGGCTCACACCCATTTCACTGCAGACTTCAATTCATCTGCTAAATGTCCAGCGCTGTTGCCTGGAGCCGCCGCTTCTGTGCCTCTCCTTGTTATTAATTAATATGTACTTGGCCGAGTGGAGTTACAAACTCCGCCATCACACCCTTCCCAAAACACCTGCGATGAGAATTCCTGCTGCCCAGAGACCTAAGGAGGACCCTGCCACGGCTGCAGCACACTTTATAAAAGGCCCTGCTCCTGCTGGCTGGTGTTCCTGCCCTGGAAGCCAGCGGAGACAAAGGAACCACAGCCAACGAGGCCTGGGCTGGATCCCAGGCTCGGGCTCTGAGCAGCCCTCCTCCAGCTCAGTCCTCCCTCCCAAGGCCAAGCAGGCAGCAGTGGCAGGGTCCCCACCCCCGCCAGGGGGCACAGTCAGATGTGACCACTGTACAGCCCCACCTCAGCTGCCCTGCCCCGACTGCGACCCTGCCCCAGACACCCCAGACACCGCCACACCTCCTCAGCCAGACTCCTGGGCTGAGTCAGGACCCTGCAAACACTGGCCACCTGCCCTTCCTGCCTCACGTCCCTGTGCTCACCAGAAGGTCCCCAGCTAGGGCTTGGGGCCTGGGGGCTATGCAGGCCCAGCCACCCGCTTCCCAACCTTCCCCATGCCGGTACCCTTCTCTAGGAAGAAGGAAGAGCCAGGGAGAGCGGAAGGATGGTCAGAGCCAAGGCGGCAGCAGGGCCTCCGGCGCTAGGATCAAGGGAGGCTGTGCTGAGAAGGGCAGAGCCCAGGGGCAGGTGGAGAGGCCAGGCGGCTGGCGGCAGCGCTCGGTGGCCTGGGAGGAGGCTGACCTGGAAGAAGCTGGGAGAGGACCATGCAGGAGGCCACGGCGGTGCAGACCCCTGGGAATAAGGCCACACAAGGTCTCCCGTGGCAGCCTGGCCAGGTGACGGCAGGTGGACCACACACAGCCCCCTGCACAAGCCCCTCAGAACGGAGACTCAGCTCCAGGGACAGGATGCCCCTGACACAACTGCACACTTGGAACGAAGCACAGTCACGACGTTGCAGGGAGGCCGAGGTGCCTCCTCAGGACGGGCCTGAGCGCTGCACCAGGGACACAGGGAGAAGTCCATCTGCGCCACAGGGGCAGGATCTCCAGCTGCAGGGCGACCGATGCCAGAATGAGAAGGACCCACCAAAGCCATTGGAAACCGGGGTACTCGCTGTGCACACCCCATCCGGAACTACTCATCTCAAAAGCGTCACCACTCTGCTGCCGACATGATGGCTTCCCTCACTTGTTAGACCTTCGCTTTGCTCCTTCTTCATTCTGCTGAAGCGGGTTACACTCAAAAACGGAATTAGAGAAATAATTGCTGTAATAACCGTAACCTTGAAAATACTTCTGCCAGCATTTAAGAGCAGAAGAAAGGAACGGAGGCCCAGAATAAAGGCGGCTCACTGGAAATCAGAAACTGGAATTAGTTCAGAGCCCCACTGCACCCACTTCCCCATGAGCTCCCTGGAGGGCCATGGCCACCACTGTCCCCGGGCTGGTGCTGTTCAGGGCTCACAGAACCAATCGTTGGGTCACCGAGAAGGGCCACGCTTCAGCGGTCTCCCCCAGCCTGACTTCCTGAGCTTCTGCAACAGACCTGCAGTGCTCACCCTAGGCAAAGGTAAAACTGAAGATGGCCCTGTGTTTTGGCCCCAAAGTATGGGCTTGTTTGTTAGTGTGGCCCAGTCCATGTCACTGGCAGGATTCACACTCCAGTGGTGGTGGCACAGCAATTTGTTGCTGTTTCTCCTTAGGAAGGTTGAGAGTCCGTGTTTCGACTTGGCTACTGGCTGTACCCAGTGCCCGGCCTGTAGTAGGGCCAGGCGTTTGCTGAGAGAATGAATGAGCACAGGTTACCTGGAGAATGAGTCAGAAATAGGGTGACACGAACTGGCATTTCCTGAACTGGAGAGACAAGTGTCTCCAGTGCAGGTCTCGACGGGCCACATGGGGGACAGATGATGGGGGCTCATGTGCTCTTCATTCCAACAAAACTCACCCAGGTAACAGGTAGGTGTTGCCTCTCAAAGCCAAGCAGAGAGACCAAACTGCAGGGTCCATGCCGCAAAGAAGGAGCAGCTGGCCCAGTGCCGGATGCCCCGTGGACACCCAGGTTCCAGGCAGGAGCCCGACCTGCACCCTCCTACCACAGCCGGAAGTCTTCTCTGCCCCCACGCCTCAGTTTCCTCCCTCCACAGCAGACAGGCCAGAGTCCGCCCAGGACCCATTCCAGCTCCGAGTTGCACAGTTCCTGTGAACAAGCCCCTGGCTGGCTGGGAAAGAAAGTCGAACCCTTTTAAGAAAATCACTAAAGCCCGAAAATTATGCAAAAGCCTTTGAGATCTCGGAAAGAAAAGCATTTGCTAAATCCTCTCTATTATTTCCAAAGGATATTTTCTATTATTATTATTTACCAAAGGAATTTCTGGACAGAGTTTAAGTGCCCCAGAGCCTTACAAAATAATCATCTCTTCGACACACAACAAAAGGGCCTGAATCTTCTTGGCTCGTGGCTCTCGCTTTGAAACGCATTCTCCACCAAACAAAGGATTTTCTCCTTTTTTCCCATTTCTCTAAGTTTAACTGAAACACACACAGGCCTCACCATGATCACCAACCCAGAAAACTTTCTAAGATAGCCAGACGGCCTGAGAACACATTCATAAACCTGAGGGTCCTCACTGAGGACCTGCATGGTATCGTGCGCTGAACAAAGGCCTTCATACGCACTACCTTATCGAAACCCCTCCTAACCCAATGGGGCAGATGGGGAAAGTAAGACTCAGGCTGCACGGCCAGTAAGGACTAGAGCTGGGATTGAACTTCAGTCGCATCAGCGATGCAGCCCATGTTCCCAGCCAGCAGGCTAGACTCTCTCCTGTGCACACTCATTTAGTCCTCATGCCTGACCTACAAATCAAGGTTAGAGAGGTTCCCCTGTACAGATGAAGGAAGTGAAATTGAGGATGCACCAGAGAAGCCACTGGCCCAAGCTCACACAGAGTTAATGCTGGACACTGAAGCCAGGATTAATTTAAACTGTAGTTCATCAGACCGGAAGTCGCTCTGCATGAGTCCAACTACTTCCGGGTACTGTAGGCATCTAGACGCATGCGCCTCCTGCTCAGGGCTCACTTATGACCTGATGCGTTGCCAGTGCTAACTCTCCAGATTTCGAAGTGAATGAAGAAACAAGGAAATTCTTTGAGGTATGAGTGAGCCATGGGCAGCCAAAAGACAGCCTGACTCTCTGGAACCAGGGTGGAAATCTGCACATTCAGTGGGCATCATGGCAATGCCTACTCTTGCCTGGAGATCTGAGCCCTGTCAGTAATTCCACTGCAGGCAGCTGTGTGCAAAGGTTAATAGCTTGGCCCGTAAAAATGTGTGGCGGGTTACAACTTGGCACCAGTTGCTGGGGACGGGAAGAGAAGCTAGCGTTGGCAAAATATGGTTTGAATAATCCAGCCCCCCTTCACTTTTTCTTTTTCTTCTTTAGTTTTAAGAGTACAAGAAACATAGAAGTTCTGTGGTTTCACACTGGTTTTTTTATGGTTCAAAAGACTCCAAAACAGAGTTGATTAAGAAAATGCTTCTGCAGAATGCCAACCACTGTGTGGGCACTTGTGAGGAAGCTTGCCATCCGGGGCTAGATGGGCCTCCACTGGCTTCAAGGACAGGTTTTGTTCTCCAACATAAGAGTCATCTCCACCAACAGCTGTTTGTGTGCATCCTGAACTCTGCACCGAAACCCCAAAGCTGCTCACAGGACAGAATGAACCCGGACCTGGGATCCAGGCAGGGGAAACTTCTGCCTGGTCCTGCCTGTCCTGGCCGCAGGATGCAGGGACCTTTCTTCTTGGAGTCTCACTTTCCTCATCTCTGTCATGGGAGTGGGAATTTCTACTTTGCAGGGCTGCTGAGAAACGCAGGAGAGGATGCATGTAAAGCATAATGTCCGTGCCCTGATCCCACTAAGAAAAGAAATGTGAAGAGCACCCCTAAGCACCTGGCATAATTCTTAGTGCTGAGAAACCTACAGTGAACAGGAAGGCCCAGCCCTGCCCTGAGGAACTCACGGTCATGCTAGGGGAGCAGATCAAAAACTAAAAGAGATGAGTTTGAAGGCTGGGGCTTGAAGAGAAAGCAGGATGATGGCATGGTGAGTGACAGGGAAGGGTTGAACCAGTTTAGCAGGAGAGAATCAGAGAGTCTCCCTGAGGAGCTGGATGGTGTGAAAGAGGTAGCCACAGACAGTCAGGGGGGGGAAAGGTGGTCCAGACAGAAAAATTAGCAAGTGCAAAGGACCTGGGGTAGAACGACAAAGTCAGGCCAGCGCATGTGAACCATCCAGATGTAAAAGAGGTGATACCTTAAGGTTGTGATAAGATTGTACTGGGCTTTATCACAGCCTCAGCAGGAACTCACTGGTGAAGTTTAAGATGTGGAATTATCGAATCAAACTTGTACTCTGAGCCCGCCTTCTAGATGGGGAAGGATAATAGGACAGGCAGGAAAACAAAGAGAGCAACTAAGAGAGTTTCTCCCTCCAGACAAAAGACAATGGAGTGGGAGAGAAGTATGTTGATTCTGGGATATGGCTTGAAGTTGAGGCCATGGACCAGATGACTCTTGGAGAAGAGAGAGCCCAGGGCCACGCACACTTTAGAAGCTGGACAAAGGTGTATGGAAAGAAGGCCACCGCGGCAGGCAGAAGCCAGGAGAGCCGAACTCAGGGACCAGAGGACCACGAGAGGCTCTCTGGGTTTGTCTGGAGTGACCTAGACACACGGCAGCCCTGTGCAGGAGCTGAGCCTCAGAAAGAGCAGATGTAGCAGCTTCCCGCTCATTTCAGTATGCAGAAAGAAGGTATTGTTTAGATTCCTTTGTTAGGAGTAGAAGTTGAGCAGCTTTCCACTAAAAGAGCACTTTAAATTTCACCGAGTCACCTTACACCCATTGTCTTATTTCTGGTGCTTTGTCCATCTTCTGTGCGATAACAGAAATGTCCCTAACAACAGCTCTGACTCTCCAGTGTCCCGCTGTCCACTCCACCCAGCCCCAGTCCAAGCAGACACAGATGTTGGGCTCAGTATGACAAGCAGCTACAGAAATGCAAAGCCAAGCTCCAAAGCCAGGAAAGCCAAATCTCCAGGAGCTCAAAGTGAGGATAAAACTCCAACCAGAGCCGGGGATTTAGCTTAGTGGTTCCACCGCCTGCCTCGCAAGCGCAAGGACCCAAGTTCGATCCTCAATACCAAAAAAAAAAAAACCCTCCAACCAGAGAAGCTGACAAACACTGAAGACAAACAACTCTCAAAATAGTGGGACTGGATTCCAGGCGCTGGAGAGCAGGAGGAGAACTGAGACCTCAGAAGAGAGAAGCTGAGAGTCCCTAACCCCCTGCACCACACGAGAGGCTGGGAGACTCAGGCACTGACCAGTCCCTAGCCAGAGCATTACCGTGAAACTGGAAACCGGCCTGTGCCAGAGCCAAGCGTGAAGCACTCCTGAAGGGATACTTGCAAACCTACCCAAAATGGGCTTCTGTGGAAAGCCACCCCGTCCAAAGACGAGCTCAAAATAAAAGCTACAATTGTGCACACAAGGAGACCACCCAGAGGTACTGTGTGATCAGAAGACCTGGAAAATGAGAGAAATTCACTGCAAATACTGGAAATTCAGGAAAGACTTGAAAGAAGCTTTTAAATAGCATATTTAAAATTGTCAAAGATAGACAAGAAAGGCAAGACATGCATAGAAGACACAAGAACAGAACAGTGTGGGGAAGAGAGGGGATTATCAGAACTAACTGGAGATTCCGGAAGTGAACAACACAGCAATAAAATGGAGAATTGAAATAGCTTAAGCCAAGGTAGACACAATAAGCAAAAATATTAAACTCTAAAACAGACATTTGGAAATTGTGCAGAATATAGATTCCCTAAGCAGTAGAGTATAGCAGGCACTATATAGTATTTACATTGTATCAGGTATTATGAGCCAGCTAGAGGTGACATAAAGTGTAGAGGAGAAGATGAGTAGATTATGTGCAGATACTACATCTTCTTATGTAAAAGACTTGAGCGGCCTCCAATTTCGACATCCACAGGGGTCCTGGAATCCATCTCCCATGGATACCAAGCAGTGACTTTGTGCAGAAAATAAAACAAAAAATAAATCCTAGATTTTGTTTTCCAAACAGAAAGCCAAAGCCAACTTTGTAAAACCCTAATATTTGTTTATTCTAGGTAGTAGGTATGTGAGTATTCACATGTTTAAGTCTGAAAGCAATTCCTTTTAAGCATTTGCCTCTCATCTGAATTTTAACAATCATTAGGGGAATCATATCATAAATGCCATTTCCCAGATGAGGAATGTGAAGTTCTAGAAAGGGAAGAGAACTGGAAAAATGGGGCCAGAATCTTCTAACTCAATTAAATGTGCTCTAGATAGGGTTTGGCATTCATGAGAACGTAAAGACAGGTTTAGCAAACACTTCCTCTCTTCATCGTCTGGGGGACACTGCCTTTTCCCAAACTCTCATTCCCTTCTGACTATCTTCCTGCCTCAACTCCTTCCCACCCATCCTCTGCTCTCGGGACATTTGTGCTGTAAAAACATGCTGTGAGTCACATCGGAGCTGCTGAATGCCAGCTGCAGGCCCGGGAATACAGAAGCAAATGAGAAATGATTCTCTCAATGAAGTTCCATTTCCAACTCAACCACCCTGCCTCTGGACAAGCATTCTCTAGCCGCTATTTCCTTACTTGTAAAATAGGAATCACCGTCGCTACTCTGAATGTTTCCCAGGGTTTTTGTAAGAATAAAACCCAATCAGTTCAAGAAGGTTTCTCAACCTTAGCATCTACATTCTTCCATGTATCCAAACTGTGTGTTTCAGTGGCTGAAACTTGACTTCCTGGGGAAAATCCTTGTTCCTTGACAAATATCTCAATTTTGAAGCTCCACCAGTCTAGCTCCATTGGATTGACCGGAGAGGAACAGAGTCAGCTGAGTTGTGCTGAACTGAGCCACACTGGATGGAGGAAGGCTGAGCACAGAGCTGACTTTAGTTTGGCTGAGCTGAGCTCAGTTGGATTGAGCTGAACTCAGTTGAGCTCACAGATCCAGACCTAGAAGCTCAGGGCAGCTTGATGGGGACTTGACATCCCCAGGTGACACTCTCTTGACCTTCTTTCACCTAAACCCCAGGGGCTGACTTCCCGAGGTGGGGCAGGAAGGGGGCAGGCTGTGTCACTCAGTGAATTGCATCCACTTCCCATCCTGTGTGCCATAGACACCATCTGGAATTTTGGGGCGACTACCATCTTCTGTCTTGTTGCCCACATGCTCAGGCTGAGCCCAAGTGGGCAAGAAGAGTTCATAATGACAAGCTCTCCAGAGGGGAGATCAAAGCACAGAGCTGACAGCCAAAAATCATAAATATCTGCAACATCTGACGCTTCTTTCGGTCAACAAAGATCCAACAATTCCATCAGAAAGGATCTGGGTTTGAAGAGGCAGCACGGGGACAGAAAGAACATGGACTTGGAGGTTGAGGAAACCCTTGAGTTGCCGAACTCTGTGGGCTTCTATTGTTTAATCTCTCAATTTCAGTTTCCTTGAGTAGCAAATGAATACAAACTAAAACCACTTACACCAGAGTTGCTAAGCAAATTGAATAAAGTGATCAGCACTTCAAACACAGCCTTTGGCATCCAGTAGGTCTCCACACAGCATTTGTCCCTCCTCTGTGCCAGTGTCCTCCAGAGCTGCTCTGGATGCCTTCTGGACACCTTCTGGATGGCTCATCCAGCCCCAGGGCCTCACAGAATTACCTCGTTCTACCGGGGAACACACTGGAAGAAAAGCAGAAGTGGTGTGTGGACCTGGGCCTACCTGACTCTCCTTGGACACTCACTTCCTCTGCAGACTCTGCCTCCCCATCATGAAAGGGCAGGTTGGAGGAGACAGCCTCTCAGAGGCCTTTCGGCTCCGACTCGAGGATCACCCACTTGTCTCCCCTGGGACCCAAGGAAGCGGCGTCCTCAAGGCCGGGGCTAGGCCACCCTGGTGCAGAAGCTGGCATCATTCCCATCTCTTATGAGGTGGGATGCTGAGGTATCTAGAAATGAGTCACCATAGATAGAGGGCAGGGAGGGACCTAACTCTCCCACTGCTGCCCCCACTAATCTGGTCCCTTGCAGTTTCCACAGGGACCACGCCCCTCCCTGCACCAGGTGTCTGCACACACATTGTCCCTCTGCTGACTTGCTTTCCTCACCTCTCCCCTCGTGGACACCAGGTCTCCGCTCTGTCTGTGTTTGCTCAGTGAGGCCCAACCTGGCCTCCCAGGCTAGCCAAATTCTCAGCATTCTCATGACAGCATTGAGCTCCCGTGTCGGTCACATAATGCCACAATAATGCTGTGTAACAAAACCACCGCAAACCTTACCATGACAGCTGTGATTATTTCTGTTTGTCTCTGAGATATAGGGACAGTCCTGCCAGACTGAGCCAGGCTCAGCTTTTCTCAGCGGGACTGGCTCTGTGTCCACCTTCAGCTGGGGAGTCTGCCTGGAGCTGGCTGGAGAACAGCAGCTCAGCTAATGTGACCACTGCACTCCACATGGGCTCTTTGCAGCAGGCTCACTGGGCCACATTCTCAGAACTGGCCCAGCATCACTTCCTCTGCACTCTACTGGCCAAAGCCAGCAAGTCACAGGGCATCATCTACCCACAGGGTGGAGAAACAGCATCACCTCTTCATGGGAGGAGCCACAAGGCATATTGCAAAGGGCTTGAGTGCAGTGAGGGTGGGGAATTGGAGCCATTCTGAGGTCAATGAATCACAGTCCCCTTTAAGCATACATCAAAATCCTCACTTCCTTTTAACTAATATTTCTGTTACCTACTACACAATAAGGCACAGCTGGACCCAAGTCCTTTTTATTTATTTATTTATTTATTTATTTATTTATTTATTTTGCTTACCATTTTCTCCCCAAATTCATTCATTCATTCATTCACAGATGACCTATAAGGAAATGAGCTCTGGGCTGGGTATTTTTAAATATTTTATCTCACTTGCTCCTCCTGTTAACTCGGTGAATAAGCATTATGTTCTTTCCTTGACCCCTTAGGACACTGAGACTCAAACAAAGGGGGCAACTCCGCTGAAGCTATAAGCTGAGTTTCAGAAAGGGGGTGGGTGGTCATCAATGCGGGGTATACCAGTGATCCAGGATCTCCTGCTGAGAACAAAGTAGTGCTCATTTTCTGGGGCCTTGCAGTCAGCTGTCACCATGGAACTTGCCATGGCCAATGAAATGTAAGCAGAAGTGATGTGTGTCACTTCCCAGGGCAATCTTTAAGAACCAGAGTACAATTTACCTGGTTATGGCAGTGTGGGACATTCCAGATGACGGCTGCTCTGTTGGCCTGAGCCAATCCATAGATCTGAGTCCTACAGGTGCTAATTGGGCATGTTGGCTGAGTAAGAAATAATCTGCATTGTATTAAGCCATTGCAATTTGGAACTATTTGTTACTGCAGCATAACCTAGCCTATCCTGACTGATACAAGTACCTGCAGCTGTGCACAGACCCTAAAGCCTCCAGCTCTGTTCCCAGTCCATCACATCAATAGAAATCCACATCCCTGTGCTAGTTTGCGTGTTATTCCTCTGACCTGAATGAGACTCTTAGTGTACTGAATGCTTTTATAGGTGCCAATCATCTGCGGTATAATTCTGTTTCTTCACACACATAGGTGCTGGAATGGGATGCAGGGATTAGAATGAAAGAATCCTTCACTCTATGGCTTAAATTCCACAACAACTCAAAAGATATGAATATTACTCCAGGCTTGTGCCAAACAGCAGGCGTGGGAAACAGAGACAGAAAGACAGGACACTGCCCTTAAGAAATCATTGCTTGGGGGATAAGAAGGCCCAAGTTCCTGGTTAAACAGGTGCTGAGAACAAGGTCCAACACTGGTGTCTGGGACACAGCCATGGAGCAGTAGTGACTGAGTTAAACTATAGCCCAGCTGGGGCCAAATCCTCCCAACACTGATCCGCCCAGCCATCCACCCACCCATGATTAGATACCTGGACTACCTGTTATGTTCTGTCCTAGAGCATCCATTCCAGTGGGGAGTACAGCACTGCTCACAGGATCCGCAAGTCAGACGCCAGGCTCTCTGAGGCCTGCCCTTCTTTGTGTGCATCTACATTTGTAGAAAAATCTCCAGGAACTGGTCCCAAAGCAGTGTTTGGAAACACCAGGAGACTGAAAGTGAGGGAAGAGTCCTGGGTCCCCCAAATGAGGTGCATGCACAAGGCTCAATTGAGCTCTGAGGTGGTCTGCCAGACCCCTGGCGTGTTCCATGCCAGGGGAGCGAGGGGACAGGGTAAGGGCCGTGCAAGCTCAGAGGGAAAGTAGGCCCTGTCTACCCCTAAGCCTCCATGCAGACCACAGCTTCTAATAGCAGGAGTGTCTATAGCAGTTTGTAGCTCGTACACTCAAGTAGCCACATGGCTTGGAAAAAAAAAAAAATCAACAGCTTTCATTGCCAGACAAGCCAAGGCTGCCAGACTGCCTTTGAGGTTTGAAGGCCCCACGTTTGATGTGTCCAGTCACCAGGAACCAATGAACCAACATGCTTGCATTTCCAGAGGGAGGGTCCTCAAAGGGCCGTTGGTAAAAGCCAGGGTGCAGCTGGCTGACACAAAGCCTCAGATGACCCACTTGGACTTCCAGAAGCCTGAACCTCCAGTCAAGTGGACCCAGCCTCCATATCCTGCTGCCCTTGGCTGTGCCCAGCAGCCATGAGCGTGGGTTCAGATGTGTGGACTAGGGACAGGACATGGAAATTTTAACAAATTCCCTGGGCTTCACTTGATCTGCAAGCTCCTCCCAAAGCCGTGGTTTCCTTATCTACAAGATGCAACTGGAGTAGCACCCTCCCTTCCAGTCAGTGGGGCTTTTTCAAAGGACATAGGCAGCGATCCTACCACAGACCAGGAGTCAACATGTGCCTGCCAACATGCAGCTCTAAAACCTTATTACAACACTTCCAGGCTCTTACCATGAGCAGGCACCAGGCACAGCTGTTTCCATGTGCCACACCATTTAATCCTTTAACTGCATGGGTGGGAATTTTTATTATTCCTCCTTATAAACACTGAGGCTTGGGGAGATTAACCACGAGCACATGGTCAGAGGCAAGAGAAACCCAAGTACTCTGCTGCATGGGCACCTCCATGGCTCTGGAGGCAGAAGAAAGAAGTAAATGGCCACACCAGGGGGCAAGACCTTGACCTCGCTCTTGCCCTTGTCCTGTCTTTTTTTTTTATAGTAGAAGGGTCACCTCAAGTGGTCTGGGAGGTCCTCAAACATGTTCCATTCTCAAGCAAACCACAAGAGTGGGCCCCAAGACAGTGGAACCCCCAATCTGACTCACACCCAGGCCTGTCAAGGGAGAGACATGAAAATGCATTAATAGGGTGGGAAGGGATTTTTATGATTCCACCAAATGTCTGATAGTGGGAACATCGCCCACAATAAGTATGTATCCACGCCAACAGAGGCTGAGAGAGCATTTCAGGACACCGTGTGCTCAGGCCCGGCGATGTCAGCTTTGGGGGTGGATTGCAAAATGGCCCAGAGCCTCTCCTGGGAGGCTGACAGCACGGGTGGGGAAGCTGCCTACTGACACGGTCACAAGTACAGTCTCGTGTAGCCTTGCTCACCCTGTCCCGTTTGCTTGCTCGTTCCTGGTGCCCATCACAAGTCAGATGACTATGGGACGGAACAGCACTTGAATCATGCAGGAAGTGGTAAAGCCAGAACAAACCCACTCCCCTAAGCTTGACAGTCCTCACCTGCCCCTCGGAGGCTCAGGCAGCATGCAGGAGGAGGAGTTGATTCCAGCACAGTGGGGCAGTGATGGGTGCCTTAAAATTGGGCTCCAAGGAGCTGTGGGCAGTCTGCCACATGCTGCTGTGTGATCTTGGGCACACATTCACCCAGGCAGTCCTCAGCGCCAGCATCTCATGAAGGGGGCCCGTGAGCTCCCCTGGGCGGGTTAAGTGGCTGGGATTGAGGCTGCTCTGCAGCCAGCAGGACTCCGGGACCTCAGCTTATGCTGCACGGAGCCCTGCCCATGCCAGGAGCTGCATGGAGCCGTCCACACCCACCAATCCCCTCATGCCCCTTGTCTGGGTGACTGATCAGATGCTTTTTCTCCCCCACACAGCAGGAAGCCAGTGCTAGAGGACCTCCAGGAAGCAGAGCTACTACCCCTTAAGGGCAGACCCCAGAAACAGATACAGCCTTCCTCATTTGTTGATTCCCCAAGTATGACTGCTCCAACCTTCAGGTGAAACATTCACACGCTCACATGCCAGGAAGTCTAGCAAAATTTGAAGTGCCAACCAGCATGCCAAGGAGAGATGTCACCTCTCCAACTGACCTCTTTATCCCCAGGACTTGATTGGGGCCTGGCACATCTGGGTGCTCTACAAATATTTCTCGAATGAACTAATGAACAGAATAATAATAATAATGGCCATTTGTATAAAGCACTCAAGTTTACAAGGCACATTTCCTGCTGTCTTGCTCCATATTGGTGAGAGGTAACTGGTCAGGTCCCCACCTTGCAGATGGAGAAATGGAAGCACAAGGAGCCCCGTGCTTCCAAGGCAAATCAAAGCTCTGCTTACAGGGCCCCTTTTTTGCCATGGAGCCCTAGATGGCTTCTAGCTCCTCCCCAAAGCCTGCCCCACCCTCCTCAAGGGTGATTTTTCCTTTCCTAATCTCCCTGAATCCTTCACCAAAACTGTTATATTCTTCCACAGCTGCGCTGCTGCTAGGATAGGTGGAATACACATCCATCTTCTCCCCAACAGCCACAGCTGAAACCATCCCCAACACACAGTAGTTCCTCAGCCAGTGGTTGCTGACTTAGGCACATCCTTGATAAGCTGCTTAGAGCTATCATGGCAGTGCTGGGTGGGACTCGAAAGAGTATCTGTCATCCCAGATACTCATCTGGCCCAGAGAGTTGGCAGCAAATCAGTCTCCTGACTTCTTCCTCAGGACCTTTCCCAATGATCAGGCCCCTACTGCCCCCTGGATTTGTTCCCTGTGCCAACTGCAATGGATGGGGATGGCTGCCTCTGACTCAAGGATCAGATGCCACTGTGATTGATTAGTAATGTCTGCCACTGGTGCAGGAGGGGAATGAGATAACGCACATTTCCTGGCCTTAGGTCATGCTGTGCACATCAATTGGAATTGTTGTTTGTTTACTGATAGACTCTGCAACCAGGTAGACCTGCTCTACATCCTTCTCCTTTCTCCACCTTTGTTTTATCTCTGATTAGGTTGGGTGTTTAGGGCAAAGGCTACAACAGGTTCACTCCTGGATGCCCACTGCCTGCACATAACTCGAGGTCCTTGGTGAGTGTTGGTGGGGTGGGAATTAATTTAATTAAACTTGATTTAACAGTGCTGGGTCCATAAGGTGAGTGGGTGGACATGCAAATGGACACTGATCTCACACACCACTCCCCAAATGTCCCAAAGTGAAGAGGAGAGAGCCGGGCTCACTGGAGGTGTCTGTGAGCAGGGCTCTCACCAACCACTCTGTGAACAAGCTCTCATTTCTCGGGTGTGGAAGAGGCAGTGCTCATCTTTCCAGCTGTGGGCACATTAGCAAAATATCCACAAAATATAGGTTTGGGGAAATCATCCTATAAAATAGAATGAACTATTTTCCAAAAGAAAATTGCCCAATCATTAAAGGGATCTTTTTTAAACATTCAGATATCCTTGGACCTTATTCCCAGCAGCCCTGTTCCTGCTGTGTTATGGAGGAAGGAAAATGTAGATTGATTTGCATTTTATAAAATCCCTATTCTCTCTATGAGGCTCACATGCCAGCTCTGTGAGAAGAGATATAAATATTCTGATTCGGATAGAGAAGGATAGGGTGTCGATTTGGAATTGTGAGCCTTCTGATTTCAGCTGTTTCCAAGTTCCTTCTCAGTGCTATGATTTGTGCAAGGTATTCAATAAGTAGAAGTTTCTATAAAAAGCAAGAAGGCATATCGTTTCTCATTAAAGATGACCCTACAATCTCAATACCTTAAAATATATTCTGCTTTTTGCCTTTCCTGGAAGAATGGAAATCTTTAGGTTTTTGTAAGAAAGGAAGAGAGGGGAATAAGGTGCATAAATTATAAATAAACAACTCCAAATAGAATAAAATACATTTTAATTAAGTCTAAATTACAGAATGAGAATATCCTAAAAGTACCTTCTGGGCTTCACTCATCCACATATCTGAGAACTACAGAAAGAGCCTGGGATCCCCTCTTGGTATGCAGACCCTCATAGTTGGATGGGGTGCTTAGGGGGTCAGGACTGGCAGCAGGAGCAGACACCCCCAAGGCCTCAGAGCACAAAGCAAGGTGCCCAGGTGCATGCTGGGGCCTCCACAGGAGCTATAAGAACCTGAGGCCCCAGAGTCTTTTTCTTTCTCAGAGGCTTTCAAAGATTTCCTGGATGTCTGGTTGTGATTTTTAAAAATTATTTTCTTCCTAGATTCAGTGCCTACCACATGGTAGGCACCCACCATGCTGGCTCCTTGATGCCAACCCATGGACTGTTAGGCACAGGCTCAGAAGACCAAGACTCAAAGACAGGACTAAACTTCTCAAAACGCAGGCACATCGGTGCTGATCAGGATCCAACTCAAGGATGGTCTCTACTCTATGCCACATGCTGCATTAGGAGATGAATTGGGGGAACCTTGAGGGCCTGGCTCAAGCTGCCTTCCAGGCTTCATACAAGTGAACACAGTTATGGAGTGTGTGTTGGAGGATGAGGGGCTGGCTGAGAAATCCAATCCCTTTACTTCCAAAAGGAAACTGGGACTGAGAAAAGGGGATCAGCCTGTCCAGAGCCACACAATGCAGGATCCGACTCCCAGTGCAAGGTGCAGACTCCAGGCAACCTACGGGCTCTCCCTTGCCCCGTGCCCCATCCTTCACGAGACATACAGGTACCAAGGCAAAAACCATCTCAATGGAATTGCAGTAAATATTTTCCACTTGGTTTGCAGGTTAGCAAGACTTCTTTTCTGCCTCACAGTTTTAGACAATTTACGCTTCCATTCTCAAAACAGATTTTTATCCTAATAAAGGCTTTTATTACTATTATCCACCTGTCATTACACAGCATTAGACAATTACAGAGCACAGACTGAGTCTCCCACCACGAACCTTCCCCTCTGTTCTCGGCAGGGCAGGAGGAGGAGGCCGCACACAAACAGAACATTTCATTAAAAAGCAGAGATGAATCTTTCTTTTTTTTTTTTAAGCGCTGCCAAAGCTGCTACCTACGCTTTTTAGAACTTTGTTGTGAAAAATCAGTGGCGTGAGCAAGAGGGGGATAAAAAAAGTGTGGGCCAGAATCGTCTCCAGCCCCAATTTGATTGCCAGACGATTGACAAAATAATTTGTACCCGTCGATGCTCATGAAGGGAATTTTTACAATGGATTTGCCAAGCAGATTTTTAATTTTAATCAGTAATGAAAAAATGACACCATGGATCACAACAAGACATCAGCTGCCGCACGGGCTTTGCAGACCCTGTCAAGCGGTCTCCGTCAGGGAGCCGTACCTCCCTGAACATCAATCACGCGCTTCAAACTCCTGTACATCTTCAGGGTTTAATTAGACATTTAAGTTCTTTACCCGCAATTTGCAAAACTGTCACTTACCAAAAATGCAAGACGCTAAAAAATGTTCAGCGCGAGGCCTGGGAGAGACTGTTTATCACCTTCCAGGAGCAGATTAGAAGTTAATGTCTCCACATCCTCACCCCAAACGCACCTTGTCACTCAGCCACTGCCCTGACCTGGGCTGGCAGAGATTTTCAAAGAGCAAAAGCATCCAAGGTCGGTGACGGTGGTTTAAACCAAGGCCAAACTCCTGTGGAAGGGTAAGGAAAGGAGGAAGTAAGATGGGCTCATTCTTTTCACAGTGAGCTCATCACAACCGAGACCTTCTTGGTCTTGCCGACGCCTGGCATTACAGGAAGCCGAAGGACCTTGGAGGAAGTTGGTGCCCTGGTTCCGAGATGCACCAGCCAGCTGTGTGATCTTGAGCCACACGCTTCCCCTCTGGGCCCCTGCTTCCTAAAAACACATGAGTGAATGTCCTCCACCAGGGTGTGCAGACTCAGGAAATGTCCCACCCATCCAAAGAAGGGAGTGGAGAGGCACACTGCAACCACAAGGACCCTAAGATAGATGGACAAGTAGCACCTCAACCAGAGACAAGCTCCCACCAGCCAGCCAGCCAGCTCAGCCAGTCTGTGACCGTCTGTCCTGGGGTCACTGGCCAGCAGCTGTCCCCAATGACACAGGTGACACAGTGTATTTTGCTGTCGGGGGCTTTCATCTTACACTTTCAAAAGCCCCTAAAGCTCTGTTTGCTTTGAACTCTCTGGTGCTTGGCACTTTCCATTTAGTTTGGTTTTCTGGTCCAGATGAAGTGGACACAGCCATGGTTTAACATGTCGGGGACAGGAGAGTGGAATGAAGAGCAGTCCCCCAAGGTTGGCTGGGGTCCCCCACTCGGGTCACCCTTCCTGAGGACCAGCAGAAATACACAGGGCTTTCTCCTTTAAAGGAACTTGGCTTAGCAAGGCACGGCTTGAAATGGATATAAAAGGTGGATTGTGGAAAAGCTATTACTCACAGATAAGCAATGCACCCCGGGCGAAGCTGAGGTGAGCACTTATTCTCCACCTGGAGTTCATTTCAAGTGATCTTTGCTCTGCACCCCTAGGAATGTGGGGTGTGGGAATGGAGGAGTCTGGGGAGCACGTTCTCAACTTCCCGCCAAGTCTCTGGGTCCAGCAGGCAGGACGGCAAGCTGCAAGGGTTAAACCAATTTGCCATCACAACTGACAACGTGCACCTTGCAATTTCGCCCACCCAAGATGACCTGTTCTCACCGCTGTCCTGTGGCAGGAGGCCGCTGTCTCATTGTCCCCCTGCCTTCTCTGAATGCTTGGCTTCCAAGTGACCGCAAGGCCCTTTCCACTAGGGACACGGCCCGGCCCGAGGTCTCCAGACCCCCAGCCCTGACACAGGAGCCAGGAACTGAGCTTGGCTGAGGCCATGGTGGGCAAGGAGCCAAGAGGGAAGGTCCTCCCAACTCCGTGAGTAAGCCGTGGTATGACACTGGCCACCCGGGGCCCCTCACTGGGCCTTGCTCCCTCACCTGGAGACCACAGTAGCTGAGCAGAGTGACCACTCCTATCCCTTCCACCCTGCAGGAGCTCTGAGTCCATGGAGCCATGACCTTGGCTGGTAAAATGTGCATGAAGAAAAACTAAAAGGAAACACACAGGTTTGAGAGTCAGCAGAGCCAGGTTCAGGTCCCAGCCCCCTCTGGGTGTGTGTGCACATGGGGTGTGTGTATGTGTCCTTCCACCCACTGCACCACAGGGCCACCTCCTCCAAGATGCTCTCCCTGGCACCTCCTTCCCTGGGCTCAGATGGGAGCAGGCCCTCCCACATCACCCCTCTGCCGTAGCTCCCTCGTGGCCTGCTTGGGAGGGAAAGAAAGGAAAGGAAGGGAAGGGGAAGGGGAAGGGAAGAAACAGAGGAAGAGGAAGGGAAGGGAAGGAAGGAGGGAAGGAAGGAAGGAAGGAAGGAAGGAAGGAAGGAAGGAAGGAAGGAAGGAGGAGAGGCAAGAAGGGAGAGAGGAAGGAAGAAGAGAAGAGGAAGGAAGGAAGGCGGCCAGTGACTAAGCAGACCACATCGTCGCACTGGGAAGCCAGGAGGGCATCAAGAGGCCTAGCGGTTGGCCTGGAAGAGCCTCGGAGTGTGGAGCCAGCTGTCGTTCCTTGCTGCACTCGCGGCTCCTGGCCTGGCCCATCGTGGCTCTCGGCACACATTTGGCGCCTGCGTGGGTGAATGAGGCCCACCCTCTGCAGCCCACAGCACAGCACCTTCCAGTTAAACACCCCTCCCTTCCTAAAGGAGGCCTGACCCTGCTGCTTCACCCTGCTGCTGCCCACGGCCGGGGCGCCCTCCTCCCAGACCAAGCCTGCCCTGCCGAGCCTCCTCCTCTGGCCGGGTGGATCACAAGGGCAGTGTGGAGAGCAGTGAACCACTCTCGCCCAGCGGGTGCTGGCCATCTGCACCCACGGACGGGGCTCTGGGAAGATCACCCGGGCTGACCTCCCTGGCACTGTAGGAACGAGAGGGGCAGGGCCGGACCAGCCCTCCGTGGGCTGGGCAGGCCGGGTCGGCAGGTTCACAGGCTGAGACAGAGGGTGAGCACCCTGCATAATGTGGCTTTGTCCTGGCTCCTCCAAGCCCAGCAAGCAGGCAGGAGCCCGTCTCCAAAGCCCTGGGTGGCCAGGGCCACAGCCTACGTGCATGACTCCGCCTTCCTGCTGGAGAGAACCTCATTCCAGGGCCAGGAGGGCAGCCGGGCCCAGAGCCACCTGCACAGAGGATGTCACAAGGCAGCGCTGCTCCCTGGCCATTTGCACCGAAGCTCCGAAGTGAAGGGGATGGAGGAAGAGAAGACCACAGCCAGAGCCCACTGAGTTCCCAAATTCCCACCACACGGCAGTGACCTGGAGGAGAAAAGGCACAGGCGCTGAGGTGGGAGGCGTCCCTGGTGGGACGCAGCTCCCTGTGTGGGGCTCCAAGGCTCAGGGGACCTCAAGACTCTGCCCTTCCAACTCGGCTGCCCCAGTGCTGAACTCTTGGCTTTGAATCTGACCAGCTTTCTCCCTCCCTCTCGCCTACCTCCTCCTTTTCCTCTCTCTTCATCTCTCCCCTTTCCCCCTTTATCCTCCACCTTAGCACCACTGAGCTCCTCGAAGGCCCAAAGGAGCTGCTGGAGCCCCAGGGACCTCTTGCCTTCCCAGCACACTGGCTGAGTCCCCACTGCACAGCGGAGAAACCAAGCAGCGGGGAGGTGAAGGTCACAGTCAAGGTCACCAAGCTCATCCCCAGCAGAAGGACCCAGCCCGGGACCCTCAGTAATGCACCAGCCAAGTGCAGGAATGAGACTCACGCGGTCTTGCCCCCACCTTCCAGGCTGCCGAGGCCGTCAGACTGGAGCCCTCGTTATGTGCCCAGTGTCCCAAACCCCACGGCAGCCTTGCTGCCTGGTCTCCTCTCCTGCTGCTGCCCAGGGCGAGCCCTGCACACTCCCACCTTCACCACCCAGCAGCTCTTGATGCTCCTCAGAGCTCCCATGTTGAAGTCCTGACCCCAGGACCCCAGGACCCTAGGACCTGGCGGTGTTTGGAAAGAGGGGCTTTGAAAAGGTCAGCAAGTTAGGGTGAGGTCAGGGGGGGTCCCCACCCCATAGGACTGGTGTCCTCGCGGGGGGACCATGGCACAGAGACATACAGCAGGAGGACGCCTGGAGCAGAGGGAGAAGGCCAGTTTAGGGGGACACACGCAAGCCCTTCGGGAGTGCAGTGACAATGGGAGCAGTGTGCTGGGGTCAAAACCTCTACAGGTTTTTGTAGCAAATCAACCTGACCATTTTTATCTCTGTCGACATGTGAAATGAGAGCTTCCTTCACTCCAATCCCAGAGCGATTATTGAGCATTTGCTGTGTACCTGGAATAGGCCCCTGGGGGCCTGCCACCCTCCGCTGCCCAGAAGGCTTCTCCAACACGTGTGCTCACATATTCCATTTGTGCACATGAGCATAACCTATGCATGCACAACCTGTGTGTGCACACATAACATCCCTGGGCAGTTCTCCAATCTCAAGTTCTTCCTCTCAAATTTTTCCTAAGCTTTTCCTTTCCTGTGTGTCACAGTGACACCTAACAGAGGTTTAAACTGCGTCGGGATTGAAATGCCAACAGTGCTTCAGGGCATTCCAGAAAAGTATACCTCAACCCTTTCTTTTTTCAATTTAACATCAAGAGTTTCCAAACAATTCTCAAAAATAATTGTTTTGGGGCCTAAGTAGGAATTCACTCACACATCCAGAAGCGCTCCTGAGCCCTCTTGCCTGCAGGTGCATAGGGCTTGGGAGTGCAGAGCGAAGGAGGCCACTAAGGGCAGGAGTCAGGACTCAGCAGAGCCGCCCCAGTTCCACCGTGCATCCAGCTGAGAGGGGTGGAGTCCTGTCCTGCGTCCACTGCTCCCTGCCCACAGCCAGCACAGCCTCAGAGTGCTGGGCACTGCAGGCGGCCAGTGGGCAAGTGGGACCAAGCCCTGGGCTGGACTTGTGCCACCGAGGGTGATGAGGATGGCCCCAGCACAGCGGTTAGGGGGCTTTGGATTCACCCTGAGTGTGCTTGTCCCATCCCCACTTAGGACCCAGTACCCCTTGAGGCCCCAGGAGATGGAGCCATGGCCCGGTGAGACAAGAGGCAGCTCCAGATCTGCCTAACCCCACTGGACCTCACCTTGCTCCAGGCCCGTCACTCACAAGACACGGCAACCAGGACAAGGGCAGTATTCTCCAGGCCGGAGTCAGGCCACTCCCACAAGCCAGCACGGTGCCAAGTACACCATGTTTGTCATTTTGCTTTGTCCTCAGTGACTACTGTGGAAGGATGTGGAGTCATTGTGCCCATTGGACAGATGAGAGCACCGAGGCCCATGCAGGCTGAACCAGGAGGTGTCCAGGCCAGGACGCTGCCCCAGGGCTCTGACTGTAAACCCTCAGCAGCTCCCCGTGTTGGGGCCGGCTCTGCCCTGCCAAAGGCCCCTTGAGCCACCACACAGGGCCTGTCATCCCAGGGGAAGGCCTGGGAATGGGAGCTCTCACCTCGGGGGGCTGGGTGAAGGTAACGGGGAGTCAACGGCACCCAGCCAGGAAGTGGGGGTCACCAAGCAGGGTGGAGACCAGAACCTGTGTGAAGGGGGGGAAGTGAGGCAGCCCCCATCTGACCTCCCCACTGCCAAGGGCCACGACTGGAGTTTGGGGACCACACTGGGACACCTCCCAGTCACACCCGTCAGAGGCAAGGGCAGCCTCCTGTCCAAACCTAGCTCCTGCCCCTTCTGAGCTTCTGAGTGACCCCAAGAATGTTATAGAACCTCCCTGAGCCTCGGACACCTCCTGTAATGAGGAGCAGGCTGAACCGGGTAGCCCGGGCCAGGGCTTCTGCCTTCGTCTGCCTGGCTCTGAGCTTGGTCTTAGCCAGCCAGAGGGAAGCGGAAGGAGGCCACACTTCCTGAGCCTTCACCTCCCTCGAATCTTAGTCTTCCGCCTCCCTTGATCCTCCAAAGACCCCGTTGTCCTTCCTATTTGACAGCAAGGCAACTGAGGCTCCAATGATAGAAATCTCTCGGTCAAGACCACAGCTGTGGACACACCAGGATCCAGGTCCAAGGCCGCAGAGCTCCAACCCCTGCCGTGCAGCCTGGAACCTCATGAGGACCCTGGCCCAGCCTCCTGGGGGTTTGCCACGCACCCCAGTGCTGGAAATGTGGAGCTCTCCTCAGCTGCAAGCAGGCAAGAGCACGCCGAGCCCTGCCAATCCTCTGGCGGAACATATGCGTGTCAAGGATGGAGCAGTTGTATGCTCTTTTTTACCCAAACTTAATATTTTGCATGTTCCTCTCTAAACGCCACAAGCTTTCCTGTCGCCATGTTGCACAAGCCCCAGAGATATTTTCTGTCTTATGTTTTACCCCACACAGCGGCTGTCTTCTGAGAAATGAAATCGACCAAGGGACAAAATCTTGTAAATATTCCAGCCATTCACTTATCCCGCATAATTACCCTGCCCAGAGCACCATTTGGGCCTCGATTCGCTGGGCAGACAACCGCATTATGCAATTAGCCGACATGCAATCAGTGGGGTTTGCAACATGCACAAGCTGACGGGGCACCCTGGGCTTCTGGGTACCCAGTGTCCTGGGAGGGGGAGGTCGCAGAGAAAAATGGAGGCGAGCTTCTAAAATGTGGAAGTTCCCTGCCTTTTCACCAGCCAACCTGCCTACCCACGAGCTCAGCTCCTGTACTCCCCACCCGACTGTCCTGACAGCTCTTTCAGGGCCTCCCTGCCCCTGTCCTCCACCCAGCAGCCAGCAGGACCTTTCTAGAATCCAGATCTGGCCATGTCACTTCTCTGACACAGGGTCACCCCGTCAGGGGACAAAAGGCCCTTTATGATCTGCAGTCCCAAGCCTCTTGCTTTGGGGTACCCAGTTTCCCACCTGCTCACCCCTCTGCAAACACACAAGACTCACGTGTGTTCACACACACACACACACACACACACGCACACACACCCATGCTGTGCTGGATCTCTGTCCTCGCCCCTTTCCACTCCCTTACCTGTTGCACAAACAACTACTGGGCTTGCGAGGGAAATCGTACCTTCAGGGAGGCCACCGGCCCCACGCCACGCCATGCGAGGGTTACGCAGACTCTGTCCCTGCAGTGGGAACAGGGCTGTCCCAAAGCGCAGTCACTCAGACTCGTGATTTCTTCTAATGCGTGCCAGCCTCTTCTTCAGAATGGTATTCCAAGGAGCGGGATTACAACTTTTTAAACTCATTGCTAAATTCTGCAAATTTCCCCTGCCGACACAATGCCTGAACAAGCAACCTATGACATCATCATTAGTGCTCAAAATGATCATTATTTTTAATTTTGCTAATTTAATGGGTGAAACATCAGACATCATTTTATTTTGCATTTCAGATCTAGAGGACCGTTGTTCCATGTGCACCTCACCTTGCTGGCACTTTCCATTGGAATTGTTTACTATTGGAGTCTGATGGTTTTCTCATTAATCTGACGGAGCTCATCACAAAATTGGGCACAGAGGTATTGACTAGGACATTATTTACAATGGCAAAAAAAAAACAAGGTAGTAATTTAAGCTTCACATTGTAACACCTCTATAAAATATTAGTCATAGAAAATGTTTATTGGGTGATGGGAAACCCTGTACCCACCTTTCCCACCCCTCATATGCCAGAACTATTCAGAACAGAGGTTGAAAACAAATCCAGTCCAGATATACTGGGCCAGAACCTCAAGGGCGTGGGCAAGGACTCTGGACCTCTGCAGAGGATGGAGACACCCCAGTTTGAGAACCAGCGAGGCCTGCCATGGCCTGACCCTCCATAGCGGAGTCCTCACTGCAGGGGTTTGTTGCTGTTTAGGACAGCCACTTACTTTTCACATCAGACACATTTTCACAGTCAGTCAGGCCCTCACTTGGTCCACCCCTCTCCCAAGAACACCTTACCAGGTGCACAACCTGTCTTCCCCCGTCACTCAGATTTGACACCAGCAGCAATGAGACAGCTTCTCTTCTAAATTAATTATGTCCATCATCGCTAGAAGAAACTCACTGAGCCCCTTCAAGACTGGCAAGTGATGGAAAAGCCTGTACCTGAAACAGCCACTGAAATCAGTGTGGAGCCCATGCGGAAGGGACCAGGAATTTGACGGGAAGGGGAAGACGTCAGAAGTCAACTTCCCCGGCCCAGGTTGAGGGAAGGAACATTCTGCATTCTGCCAGCCCAAGTTCCGGTCCTGTCTGGCTCTGCTAAGCTTCATGACCTTGACTGTGCCCTTCGCCTAGGGTCTTTGTCTCCTCATCTGCTCAATGGGCACAGGAATGTGAGGGTCATTGCAGTGGATGTGTCCAGTGTGAAATGAGAAGCATACACTGCTCCTAAACAGATCTGTTGGGTACAGAGGTGTGGACCCATTTTGCATCATGAGCCCAAAGTGGGAAAATTGTAAAGATTTTTCTAAGGAAAATTACAAATAACAGACATTTCTTAGTTATATTTAAAAATGGTAAAATACCAAGAGAAAGGAGCTGGACCAGGCATTTCCTGATGTCCCTTGGCTCCCATCTCAGGGGGACGTGTCTGCCCAGGCACCTCCTCTCCCCGCTCCTCGTCCGGGATGCAATCCCCACTGAGGTCTTCAGCTGCTCTTCCTGCTGCCTGGTGCTCTCCCCAGCCTCGCCACGTGCTCACTCCCAACTTCCTGCCAGCTCTACCCATCAGCCCCTGGCAACCAGAACAGCGCTTTCTCCGCACCCCTCACTGCCTCTTCCCTGTACACCGGTCACCATCTGACTTGTTACCTTGGCTGCTGTCGGCTCTGCAACCCCAAGAACCCCAACTTCCCCTTGTTCATCCCTAGAATACCACCTGGCTACTCAATACTCAGTGCTATCTAAGTCAGTACTCAGTACACAGACTTTGTCTGTCTCCACACATCCAGTCTGAGAGGTAGGGGACATTGGACCCATTGTATAGATTGAGCAAATGAGGCTCAGAGGAAGTGAGCAACGGGCCAGTACAGTGCTGGGAATTCAAGCCCAGGCTCCTCTGGGTCCCAAGCACAGACCTGTAAGGGCGAGCACAGAATGAGGGAGCCAAGCAGTTACATAGACCCAAGACAATGGCTCGGCCCTGAGACAACCCCGCAGCCCTGCTGCTCAGCTGAACACTGCAGCAAAGCACCTCTAACTTCCCCACTCGATGCATAAAGTAGGAGCCCCTCTCCCAGGGCACAAGCGGTGAGGAACCTGCTCTGTAGCCCCCAGGATGAGCTGGGTAGCACCAGTGGGCCTCCTGGGCTGTGAGGAGGGAAGTTGCTGGATGCACAGGGGACCCCACTGCTCCCCGACAGGGGCCCAGGGAACCTGGGCAGGAGATCTCCAAGGCCCTGGTTTCTTCCATGCAGTCCCCAGGGCCTGTACCAGGAGAGGCCATCCTGCTGGTCCTGTACCACAGCACCTGGGCACCGTCCCATTCAGAGACCAGAAAACATAGGCTGGAGACTGGGACTGACTCACCACAGGCTCCTGTGATGAATGAGCCCAGGGCCCAGGCTGACCCATAGGCCACAGCCCCTTCTGCACTCAAGCTCATGCACATTATGTCATTTGTTTGCACTGTGAGCCAAGGACAATACAGTAAATGAGCTGGCTCCCGAGTTGGCCTAAATCAAAGGACTGTGAAAGGAAGCTCCTCCACCAGGAGGTGATCGCCAGCACCCGAAAACTTCATCCCAATCCTAATCCTCCTCAGGTGCCTTCAGACAGGTGCCCGTCACCATCAGCTTCCAGCACACCAGGACAGACCGGGTAGGGGCGCATCTGGAGGAGGTAGAGAGGGCCCCCACTTGCACCACAACACCCTCACCCTCACCCTGCGCTGCAGGGCCTCCCTCCAACACATGCCCGGCTGCAGAGTGGCAGAATCAGAATCAGAATCCAAGCCATACTGATTCCAAGATCCAACTCATTCATGGAACTCACCCCAGTTGGTGTCATTTCCTTTATTCTCACAGTGACCCTAGTGCCCACCAGCATCACCCTTTCTGTGGCCAGTTATATTTTTCCAAAGCACGCTCATCCCATCACAGAGCCTCGCCACAGCTGTTTTCCCTCCTCTTGACCCAGACGGGCCTCGGTGAGTGACTGAATGGAGGACGGCCCATGCGGAGCCTGGACTTCCGAGGCTGGGTCGTGGAATGAACCAGCTCTGACCAACAGGCGCTGCTTCTACTCAGGAGGCATGGGCTATTTGCTAGCACTGGTGGTACACAGTGGGAGGAAGATAATACAATCATGTGCTGTAATGACGACGCAGATAAAAATTATGTTTTCTGCACAAAGAGTCCTCTCTCCCTTTTTTCTCTCTCCCAAATCAATCCAAACCACACGAACTATGAAAAGTACAGCCTCCAAGCTGATATTCAATCTGTCAGATCCGCAGCCCTTCATTACAAGCATCATCACAATAAATAAAAGATAAGGCTCCACGCCGCTGAAGTTGTCAGGGAAGATGCAGACTCACCAGCCCGTCTGCCCGGAAGAACTGCCAGGCCACGAGGAGGAAGGAGGTGGGGGAATCTGGAGGGGGTGGCTAAGTGCCCCATCTGCCTGGGGACACTGGGACACCAAGCCCACCAGGACCTATGCAGCAGCCCAGGCTGAGTGAGTTCCTTCCCACACACTTGCTGAATTCTTCTCCAACTTCTCCAAGGCAACAGATTTTTATTTCCTTTGAAGATTTCTTTCTGCTCCTAGACAAAAAGTTACCAAACCACACTGAGTTCTTAAATGCCAGGCGCCATGTTGGCCAAGGGACAGGCAGTACCCCCGCACTTCCTCACCTGCCTGGGGGTGGGTGGGCCAGCTTGCTGGGGCAGGAGTGTGGGCTGCAGAATTGGGACAGACTGGGTTCGAATCCCCTCTTGGACGCTCAGTAGCTGCGCAGACTTGATGTTCCATCAAGAAGTGGTGGTGGAATGAGAAAATAGAACATAAAGCTCACACTCGTCCTCCCCCATCCTAATCCCTCTTGCTGTCACACACCCGGTCTGTAAATGCGCAGAGAATGAGGAATCCTCGACTCCTCAGTGAGAACTTGCACATTCCTCAGGGTGGAGCTGGGGCTGGCAGACCCGCCCTCGGCACAGTAGGCTGGTTGTCATCCAGGAGCAGAATGCAACCCAGGCTTTGTCCTACCCTAAGACAGGGGAGCCGACATAAGGGTCCTACTTCCGGGGGACAGTAAGATGCTGGGGTCTCATCCAGGTCCCTGACTTCCCTGCAATCCAAGGATGGAGGAGAAGTAGGGGGTGTCACCACAGCTGAAAAGCCCAGACGAGTTGAGTGGTGAAAGGTAATAGAAGATGCCAAGAGGTGACCCACAGTAGCTAGAATGCAGGGCACTTCCTGTTGTCCAGGCAGCTCTAGAGAGAGCTGAAGGATGCAGGAGCTGAAGGACCCCTGCTCTCCCCAAGAACACCAGCTAGTCTCATGCCAGGCTGCCCAAGCCCAGGTCCCCCTCATTCCCTTCCAATGACATCACTAATCCTAAACACCAGTGACACATGGCGACTCACATCACCTCTATACCTTCACTTAAACAGGTGCCTAGAACAAAGCCCCCAAGCTCCAGCAAGTTTTCAGGAGAATGTTAATCACTAGGGGTCATCTGCTGAGAGGACCCGGCCCATCAGGAGATTCCATCCAGCACCTTCCCAACACGATCCCACAGTAGGCACAAAGGCACAAAATAAAAACTTGTTAAAGGAATGGAAGAAGGGATAAATGAGCCAAAGCCTCCATTAGGTGCTGTCATACATTCCATGTCACTTAATAAAAGGACGGTACTCATTACATGCTCCAAGCCTGTTTCCTCATCTCTAAAAGAGCTAATGGAGCCTGCCTTACAGTGTGGTAAGAGCCCCAGTGGCCCAATCGGTTAGCGCGCAGTGCTTACATAACAACTGGCAAGATTCAGTCAGATAATATATGCACAGAGTCTATATATCTACCACAAGCAATATACGTCCAATTAAATTCAGCTAATATTTAATTGCTGTCATCTTTGTTATTAGCTGCCACTTATTTAGCATCTATGAAGTGCTAGAGGCTTTTTAGTCCTCCTAATCGTCACAGGAATCCTTCAAGGTAGATAGTAGGATTGCTTTTATTATGTAATATTTATAAGAGCTGAAGAATTAAATGGTTCATATGGAATAACAAGGTAACTTCTACCTTGGAATGTGGCAGGCTGAGTGCACCTGGGTTCTCTCCCTAACAGAATAAGGCTATGCTGAACTACGTGCACTTTTCACCTACTGCTGGGCGTGGCGGGTAGGCAGAAGCCACCAAACCTTCCAGTGTTTCTCAGAATGAAAGCTGGGTTTGCAGCTGGAATAAGGGACGGTGCATGGACAGGAAGCATTTCTTTGCCTTGATGAGCACCGCTTAGCACTGCAATTAGGATTCTGAGCCCAGTACCTGCAGCCGTGTGGAGGAACTGATCCTGCAGCCCCCTTGTTGATCACGTATGCTCAAAGGTACCTGAAGTGTCTCCAGGTCTCAGATGTCCTGGACTCATTCATGGAAACAAACAAATATTTCCCCATACTAGCCCTACAGATTAAAAAAAAAAAAAAATGAGCTCACAGTAAAGGTCACAGAGAAAGGAGGCAAGTATCCATAAATGACAGTCAACAAATACCACAAAAATAGATTTAAACTCCCAAACATTGCAGGTATCAAATAATCCAGGACATCCCATGAAGTATCGATGTATGACATGTGTGAGGAAAGAAATGTTGGAATCACGAAGAGGAATGGCCAATAAGAGACTATCAGGAATGACCAACAGCTTTGGGAAAATAACCAAATGTCACTTCAGAAGTGAATATTTCTGTTGATTAAAAAGACAAGAAAGATCGTTGACAAGTTAATTAGTTACAACTAAAGTTAAAATTTCCGAACCCGAGGGTAAGAGCTTGATTAGGTTACCCAAAGCACAGTGCCAAGCAACACAGAAAAAGAAACAACCACAGTGTGAGAGGCATGAACATTGGACGCTGCAAGAGAGGCAGGCAGCATTAGAGGAGGCTGCAGAGGTGGTGGAAAGAGGTCTTATTTGAAGAGATAATAGTTGAGGACTTTCTAGGAAAGAAATCTAAGGCCCAAGAATCACTACACATTCCAAATGAGATAAATGTCTCAGATTCTCTCAAGCATTTGCTACTATAGTACTTAAAACAGCAAAGACAAAAGTTCAATTTTTAAAGCAGTCAGACAAAAAGAAAAGACACCATTCAGAGAAATGACAAAAAAAAAAGACCTTTCTAACTCCAACAAGCAGAAAATACCAATTTTTTTGACAACCCAAAAATGCCAAATTGTGTCTTTACAGTGTGGAGACACAGAAATTGCTGACTCAGAATTGTGTGCTTCAAAACACTGCACAGCCAGCAATAATAAAAATAAAACAAAGATATGTTTAGATGTATGACGTACATGGCCAACCGGCCAACCTTCCCTAAAGAAAAAAGCAATCACAAAACAAAAGTGTCCAGGGCAGGAAGGAATGTTGAGCTGATAAGCCAGTAAGAATGTGTAAATATAGCAAAAAAAAAAAAAGTGCATAGAAAATAATTAGGAAGTATTATAAAGTTACAGAATAATAGAATTAAAATGTTGGACAACAAAAATATACAAGTTGGGAAAATGGTTAATTTTATTTTGGATAGTCTTAGTTCTCTTTATCATTCAAAGGTGGTTAAAATGCTTTGAAATTTAGTTATGTTCTTAACCTGATACGGTGGCGCATGCCTGTAATCCCAGCACTCGGGAGGCTCAGGCAGGAGGATCACCATGAGTTCAAGGCCAGCCTGAACTTCATAGACCTTGTCTCAAAAAAAAAAAAAATTAGTTATAGTTATATTCTTAAATTGAAAATGCATAAGTGTGCAGGAAAAAATTTTAATAGAAAAAGGAATAAATTTGAAGAAGGAGAAGAATAAAATTGAAATAAGGGAAAAATCAAATGAATAATTTTTAAATCCTTGATCAATACTTAAAAAGCAAGAAAGAATAAAATAGAACGAGAGAAAAAGTGAAAAAAGAGAAATCAAAGACATAATAAAGCTGATTAAAAACGTAAATAAATATTAATGGACTAGAATAGCCAATTCAAAACAAAACTGTCCAAAAGATTTTTTAAATTACAAGAAACACCCAGGTATAACCAGTCACCTAGTTTAAGAAATGAATTATTATTGCCAAATTGAAGCATCTTTGTAACTAACTTTCCTTGATCAAAAAACCCATGCTCTCCAACCAGAAAAACAAATGAGCAAATTCAGTCTAGTGTCTATTATAACCATGCATTTCCATATATTTTACTACAGATTTATTAAGTCACACACAATTTTTTCTGAACCTTACGTTTTATTCAACATTATGCTCATGAAGTTTGTGCATTTGGATGACTTTATTAGTTTTCATCATTATTAATTTTTTTGAAGATTGTGCCACAAGTGATTTATCCATTCTTCTTTTGCTAGATATTGCTATTACAGAAACTAATGGTGAGAATGTCCTCATATGTCTCCTTGTTTGCATTTGCAAAAATTATTCTTCAAGGTACACATTTTCAGGTATGTAATCTCTGGTTCATGGAATGCAAATAGATTCAATGTTCCTAGACATTGGCAAACTGAAAGTACCTTAACAGGTATTTCTGACAATGGCAGACTGAGTAATGAGGACCAACTAGAAAATCTGCATAAATTTTTAAATTAAAAATTACATGCCTAAAGCCTTTGGAGAGTTATCAAGAAAACAAAGAGTTATAGAGCCAAGATCCAGATGAGGAAAAGAACTCATTGAGACAACCCAGTATCGGATTGGTTTTCCACTAAAGATGCCTTCTGGTTCCAAAAGAGGAGGCTGAGAAGCTGAGATGGTGGCAAATTCATAAAAATAAAGGGAAAAAAGTTAAAAATCAGTGGCCATCAATAAAAGGGATTTAATTTGCACCCACACCAAAAGTGATATCCACTTTTTCTATGATTCCCTTTTTACCCCTTGTCTTTCATGGGGGGATTGACTGGGTTTCATTTTTCAACTGATTTTAAAGGGATACACCCTATGAGTAAAGTAAACCAAATATATGCTGTCTTTCAAAGGGATTTAACTCCAAATCAAAATATTCCCATCCCTAATTGGATTAAGGAGAGCTGGCATTGTTAGTAGTCTTCCAGAATCAAACATTTAAAATTGCTCTGAAGAGAGATATGATCATCCTAGTCCTCAATTCATCTCTATAATTTTTCCAGTAACCAATAAAAATTAGGCATACAAGGAAACAAAATAAGATGGTAGAAAACAAAGAAGCACACTATAATATGGAAATTTCCCATAGCACTTCCAGATAAAAGAGATATAAGACCTAGACTTAAAAATCACTAGTTTAATATACCCAAACAAATAAAAGAAAAGATGAATAATTACATCAGAGAACCACAAACTATTAATATGAATCAAATGTAAATTTCAGGACTGAGAAACAGAATAATTAAAATAAAAAATTCATTGGATAGGTTTAATAGCAAGATACCATTGAAGAAATAATCAGTAAACTGAAGGCTATATCAGAAGAAAAGACTTAGAGCAATACATGGAGAGACCTGAGGATAAAAAAAAGAGAAGAGATATAAGAAGTACTGAGATACTGCAAAAGCTCTAATATACATGAAATTAGAGTCCCTGAAGAGCAAGAAAAAGAGTAAAGTGAGGTGTTATCGAAAAAGATAATGGCTGAGAATTTTTTAAATGTGATAAATTATGTTTCTAAAGATTCAAAAAGCACTATGAGCACTTCTAGCACATTAAACTAAAACTATTGGCAACCAGAAACAAAGAGAAAAATCTTAAAACCTAGGAGAAAAAATTAAAGACTTATAAACTTCAAATCAGCAAGACCAATACTAGCATCTGACTTCTCAACAGAAATAAATTTTTAAAAGAATACAATAGAATGAAATCTACAGTGTTTTCAAAGAAAATGTGTCAACCTTGTTTCCCAGCAAAAGTAGCCTTCAAAATTATCAAAAAAAGAAGTGAAAATATTTTCGATCTGGAAGAAATATATTTTCAGGCTGAAAAAATTCACCTGGCAGACCCATGCTAAAGGAAGTACTGAAAGACATTCTTTAGAGAGATACTTGCAAATGTAGAAAGAAATGAAAAATGACAGATGGATGATATAGGTAAATGTAAATGAATACCAGTGTATTAAAAAAGCAATAACTTGTGGTTATGGACTACTGTTATGGTTTCTATCTAGAAGTCTCCCTAAAGCCTCATGGGATCACAGGCAAGCCCTTTAGAAGGTGGTTGGATAATGAGGCTTATAGCTGACTTACTGTGAGCCTTGTCGAAGAGGCAGTCACTGTGAGCATGACCAGGAAGGTTATGTCTCCCCTCCTGGCTCCTCCTTTGAGTCTCTCTGCTTTTTGTATGCCATGCTATGAGCAGCTGTCCTCTGCCATGTCTCTCTACCTTGGAGCCAGCCAAACCTTGGACTGAAACTCTACTAACTGTGAGCCAAAACAAACCTTTCCTCCTCTAACTTGTGGGTGTCAAGTATTATGTCTCAGCAATGAGAAAATGACTGAGACAACTACATAATGAAATAGAACACATAAGAGCTGTAACATAAATAGGAAAAGGAATAAGTGAAGTTCAAGTATTTTAAGGCCCTTGCACTGTTCAAGAAGTAGAAAAATTACTAAAAATGGGGTGGGGAGCTTGGGGTGTGGCCAACTGAGAAAGTGTTTGCCTAATGCACCTGAGCTCCTGAATTTGATCCTTAGCTCTACAAAAAACATAAAATAAAATAAATAAAATCAAAGAAATCTGTTGTAGTCTCTGGAGAGCAATTTTCTAAATGTGCTCCACAGATCACTTGAAATTCCCCAGATTTTAACTATGTTCATAGCCACACTCACATATTATTTGCCTCTCTTACTTTCTTGGCATTTGCAATGATGACATAAAAGCTATAGTAGATAAAAATGCTGGTGTTCAAGCATAAATCGACAAAGACTGTCGGGCAGGATTTAAGGAAAAACTATTTCATTATATTCTGCTTACATGAGGCATAGTTCAAATATAAGAATACAGAAAGTGGAAATTTGGGAAAGCATTGAATGTAAACACTAATGAAGAGAAAGCTAGCATGGCTACGCTACTATGAGAAAATATAAACTTCCAGGAGTAAAATGTGACTACCCAGAAAGAGAAGCATTTTAGAAAAAGCCCAATTTGCCAGAAAGATGCAACAATTCTAAACATGCAAGCACCTGATAACATAGTCTCAAAATATATAAAGCAAAAATTGACAGAGCTAAGAGGGAAAAAGTAGACAAAACCACTATCACAATGACAAAGTTTAAAACATTTTTTGTAACTGATAGAACAAACAGACCAAAAACTTCAGCAAGGATGTAGAAGTTCTGAATAACATAATTAACCAAATTAACTTAATTGAGATTTATAGGACACTGCATCTAAGAACTGCAGAGCAAATCTTCTTTTCAAGTTTACTTAAACATTTACTAAAATTGACCATTTGCTGGGCCATAAAGCAAGTTTCAACACATTTGAAAGTACTAAAATTAAACAGAGTATATTCTCTGATGTGAGTGGAATTCAGCTAGACCTCAACAACAAAGTAAGTGGAATATTTTTGAAAATTAAGAATTTGGGAAAATTAAGAAATACACTTCTAAGTAATGCACTGAATCTAACAAAAAATCACAATGAAAATTTGAAAAAAAACTTAACTAAATGATAATGAAGCTCCATAATATGATCATCTATAGACTGCACAAAAGCCAAACTTAGAGAAAATTGGGTAAGGCTTAAATGTATAGGTTAGAAAAGAAGAAAGACTAAAAGATAGTGATCCCAACTTTCATCTCAAGAACTAGGGGAGAAAAATAACAAATTAAACCCAAAGAAAGGGCAGAAATGTGGTTGCAGAGAGACTGGAATCTGTACCCTTCTGGAGTCTTCAGGACACTGGAGTGAGGAGGTTTGCATGGGATATTTTTGCTAATCTAATGGAAATTGTTCTGATTTCCATTTCCACGACTTCTGAGAGCTAGTAAACCTTTTCAGATGTTGGGAGCCTCACGTGTCTCCTGTTCTGTGAATTTCCTATGCAGATGTTTTGTCCATTTCTCTTTTCTTTTGCTTTGCTTTTCTTATTTCGATTTATATTTCTTCCTATGTTCTGGATCCACATTCTGTATTTGTTGTGTGTATTGAAAATATCTTCTCCCAGTGTGTAGCCTGTCCCTTTGTTTCTTTTAGGGTAGCATTTATAAAACAGGAAATTTTTAATTTCATATAGTCAAATGCATCAACATGTTTCTCGCATTTAGCTCTTTATCCACTTGGAAGTTATTTTGGGGGTTTTATGGGGCTGATGCCATTCTCACTGTAGAATAAATTCAGACTGAAGCTGGTAAATGCACTCATAGGCTATAAATGGCAAGGTGTAGCATCAAATCCTGATCTGCTGGGCCCAAAGCATGTGGTCTTTCCCCCAGCACCATATTGTACCTTCCTGATGCCTCCAGTCTGAGCTGCACTCAGCTCCTGGCCCTGTGGTAGGTACTGGGAACACAATGATCAGTGCTGGGAAAGACCTGGGCCTTCCATGGAGCAGCCTGGTAAGCACTCTGCAAGTTCCTGGAGGCTGACAGGGTGAGGAGAGGCCACTGTGGCCTAGGCAGGGTTGGCAAAACCCAGTCCCTAAAGCCAAGGAAAATGCTCTCTCCTACTTTGTCCTTCTATTTTATTTTATTTTATATTTTGGTCATGCTTGGAACTGACTGTGGGAGGGATGAGCTCAATATCTGAGCTATATCTCCAGCCCCTTATTTCTTAGTTTCAAAAGCACAAAATAACACCTGGAAAGTTCAAGTAACCAGCCCAAGATTAAATGTGGGGTGAAAGTGGAAGCCAGGCCCATTAGACACAAGCCTAGGTTCTCTTGATCGTTCAGGATTTCTGTGCAGAGGGGAAGGAAGACCAGGGTGGATGGTGACAAGGGGCAGCAGCTGCAGGCAGCTCATCTGCTCATCTGCCCAGCTGCCTGGCCTAGCCAGGGCATTGGGCCTCTGCATGCTGGACCTCCCTGGTTCCATGGTGTCCTAGCCACAAAGGCGTGCTCGTGTTTCCCAGCAGCACCCAGCCTTGCCAGCTGTGGCCTGGCTTTTGCATCCCCCCATCTCCAACAGGTGTACTCACACACACATGCACACAGTCACATCCACACACACGCATGCACTTACAAACACAAACACATGCAGTACACAAACATGCCTGCCTGTGTCCATGCATACGAACTCATGAGCCGCGGAACTTGTGTGCGACCCATGCCCCTTCCCTTTGGAGTCTCAGCTCTGAAGCCCTGCAAACCAAAGTGCAATTTCTGAATCCTTACTATCCCCTCACCCCTCAGTCCAGCTTTCTATACTGCTCTGTGGCCAGCACTGGTGACCAAACTGGAGAAGCAGTCAGGTCCAAGGACTCCAAGGACACATACAAGTTCAGTATCAGAATACTTACCAGAATTTTACCTAACGTGAAGTTATTGCAAGACTCAGGGAACATGCAAGTTTTGTGTCGATATAAAAAAATAAAGTTTGAATTTGTATTACACAGGGCTCTGGCCATCCTTGTCTTTTCTCTGCTTTATCTTCCAAACCACTGAATTTTGCCCTGACCATGGCTTAGCCCAAGGTGGTGGCTTTCCAAGGCGACTCTGAGTTGCTCTTTCTCTTTTTCACCTTCCCTTCTCTATATTCACCCCCCACACTCCTCTCACTGTCCTATACATAATCATTCCTAGCCCTAAAGCACTTCACATTTGGTGAAAAGCACTTCAGTTTCAAAGTGATTAGAGGTTGAAGATCCGTAGTTTAAAATTTAAATTAAACCGATTAAAATTACAGGAGCACTTCACATGTTTTAAGCAAATAATTATTTTTTACAAACAGATCCGGGACTTGGGGCCAGCCAGGCCCTAGGAAAGAGAGAGAAAGCAGCCACAGCTCCAAGGGAGGCCAGCCTCCCCAGCCAATCAGCCCTGCCCTGCTGGGCGCCAGGGCTGCTGCCTAAAACCCTGGGAGAGGACAGGGCACAGCTCAAGCACTCCCGTCTGCTCCCAGAAACCAGCCATGATCTTGGGCCTCCCTTCCAAGTTCACCTGAGGATGAGACTCCAAGGGTCTACTGAAGAGTTTCTGCCACAAACGGAGATGACCTGTCTCATGGGAGGAGTGAGAAGATCTCTCTCAGTGCTGCCCAGAAACACATCCCATGGCCCCATGGGCCCCAACAACTAAGTCACAGACCTCAGGGCCACCAGAATGCAAAGAGGACCTCACATTGCTCGAGCACTTTCTGTGTCCTGGGCACAGCGATGAATCAGCAGAGGAGCAAAAATAGAAATTACAGAACAGAAACTATGGAGATCCTTTGGCTTAGCCTCATAGAGGAGCAGCCTCGACCTCAGCTGGGACTTGCAGAATGAATAGGAGTTTTCAGATGAACAGAGAATGCAAAGACATTCGAAAGACCAAGAGGGCAAAGGCCCAAGACATAGAGTCCCTGATGCAGAATAAAGACATGTATGACAAGCTGCTGCAGTTATGGGCTCTCGCCAAAGTTGGAAGACAAGCTCCCAAAGCACTTCTTATCCCCTTTGTGAATACCTAGGGTCAGAGATTGGCATTTTAAAGATACACCCTTGGCCAAATGGAACCGGTAATCCCCCAGCCAGCCTCTGCTGACCTGGGGTAGGGGAGGGGGTCAGCTGTGTGTGGCAGCTGGAGCAGAAAGCAGAAAGAAATAGCTCACGGTCTGCATGGGGAAGGAAACAGCAGCCTGGCCAAGCCCAGCCCAGGCATTCACAAACAAACCTGCATCCAGGTTTCCACCCCCGGGGCGGCCCCACCCCCGGGAAGAGGGAGCTGCTGATGCCCAGGTCGGAATCCTTGTCTCCGTTTTCCGTTTTCCCTAATTAGGTTTCCAAGCCTGGGATCATCTGGGCTGCTTTCTGAGAGCCCTGTGCTGGGATATGTGCTATGGGTTATTTACAGCTATTCCCAGAGAGGGCCAGGGCTGGGGAGGGGCGAGAGGCTTTCTGTAAAGAAGAATTGGTCTGTGGAGCAGGGGGAAGAGAGCAGTTAATCACTGGGATGAGGAAAAGTTTTGGGTGTAGATCGTGGCAATGGTTACACAACTCGAGGGTGTGTTTAATGCCACTGAATGGTGCTCTTCAGGATGACCGAGATGGCAAGGATTATGTCATGGGTATTTTACCATGACAAAAAACAAGAGTAGTTTGCCCTCCAACATCCGAGAGGAACCAGAGTGAGGGAGGATTATTGCACAGTGGTGACAGAGAGGTGATGATGGATTTACTGGCCCCTGAGGGAATGGAAGAGGCCAGCTCCTCGGGCAGCCTGGGTGTGTCCTAGAACACCCTTGGTCTTGGGGAACCGCCATGACGGTGGAGACCAGTGGAGCCATTTCTTTTCTTTCAAGGAACAAATTGATTCATCAGTCCGTTGGGCAGGGCTCCCACCCAGGTCCTTCCTGAGAGCCTCGTCCCTGTCTGCAGGATGGAGTGGGAGGGGCGGAGGACACAGGCCTGGCAGACAACAGAAAGCTCTCTGCTCAGTCTGATCCTAGCACCAGCAGACGTGGGCTCTCAGCATCCTCCCCCACTGGACTCGAAGCCCTGCATAGATGCAGCCAACATTCTAGCAAAGAAGAGGTCAGCAAGGCCTGCTGCTCTCACCATGGCTTTAAGGAGGGACATGCTTTGTTTGGGGGACCATGGGCGGCGAGCCTGACTGAGTCTTGCCTGGCAGGAGTCACAGATGGGGTTAAAGCCTTGCTCTCTCCTTCAAAGGTCTATATGACTCTGTGACCTGGTGGAGTAGAAGGGGCACAGGACAACAGGAGAAAACTACAGCTGTCCTGCAGCTGCCGGGGCCAAGTGGAGTCCTGCAGGGGTTCTGACTGCTCAGTTCTAAAGTTGGTAGACAGGAGGAGGTCGACCAGCAGGCCAGTTCCGCCAGGAAGATTCTCCCTACTGATACCCCAAACCAGCTGGCTCTTTCTTGGCCAAGACTGTTCCCTTCCTTAAAGACGAGAGCATGGGAGTCATTTGGAAAGTTTCCCCAGGGGCCTCCTAAGACACTTGTCACCGCTGCCTCTATGTACAGCAGGGTTCATGGGAGCTTAACCCTTAGAAGCGTGACTACTTGCAAAGCACTTCAAAACTTCTCTTGTCCCAGGAGTCATTTCCTTACCGTATCTTACAGGACTCAAGTTTGGGGGACACCTTTTGGGCAGTATGGCCTTTGTACTTCTTAACTATGGCTAAATCTGCCTTGGATTTGTGTTTTTTAACTCTTGCTCAGACCTGTGCAGCCTCTGCAGCTGAAGTTCTTGACGCCTTGGTCTTGACCTCTGTGAAATGGGTATCCTAAGTCACACTGTAGGAACAGAGAAACTATTTCATGGATCACACAGTCCAGGGGCCTGCAGCTCCATGGGAATCATTTAGCACCACCCTTTGTCCCCTCATTCCATGATGCTCTGATTCATTCACACATTCTACAAACGTTTAGTACCTAATTGTCACTGCTGCTGAGTTCAGGATGCGGGCGCTGAGGAACTTGTCTGGTGCCCACAGTTGGTCAACAGCATGCCATGGGGGCAGGGGTGTCTGAGTTAAAATCCAGGTGTTCTCTACCACCCTGGTGGCAGGGGCTCTGCAAGCACCTGTGCAGGTACAGTGAGGGACACAGCGGGGCGTCACCATGGAGGGCATTTCAAGAGCAGCCATCATGGACCAGGCTGGGTGGGAGGCTGGGTGGGGCAGCACAGAGACGGAAGGAAGAGAGTCTTCAGAGAAAAGGACCTGAGTAAAGGTGGGCCCAGGAGAGGCCCCTGCAGGACAGAGGGTCAGTGAGGTTGGAAGCTCCAGTTCAGTCCGTGCTGTCAAAATGTAAACTTACATCCACAAAACAGGTACATAACAACCAAAAGGTGCAAACAACTCAGATGTCCATCAACCAACACGTGGAGAAGTAAAAAGAGCTATACCCATAGGATGGAATATAATTCAGCCATAAAAAGAGATGAAATACCGTTAACATGTGGCAACATGGATGACCCTTGAAACTATTATGCTAAGAG
The DNA here is from genome assembly GCF_000247695.1 of Heterocephalus glaber. Next base: position 4,705,787 of record NW_004624734.1, on the reverse strand, counting down.
GAGAAAGCTCATCACACACACACACACACACACACACACACACACACCAGATGTCTAGAATAGGAAAATGTATGAGTGTTAAAAGTAGATGGGGCCGGGGATTTAGCTTAGTGGTTTCGCCGCCTGCTGCACAAGCAAGCGCAAGGACCCGAGATCCATCTCCGGTACCAAAAAAAAAGTAGATGAGCAGTTCCCTAGGGCTGAAGGGACAAGGAGTGTGCGGACAGAATGTAAAGGGTTTCTTGTAGAGGTGGTTATAACACATAGGCTTGACTGTGGTCCTTTCCTCTTTGAAGATCCTGAAAGCTATTAAATTACAAACTTTAATGGATGAATTATATGGCATGCTAATTACATCTCAATAAAGCTATTTTTTAAAACTGTATGGAAGCATCAATTACTTTCTATCTTCATTTAGTTAAATCTGACCTCTCTGTGGAAAGATCTATTATGTTTCTCATTTTGCAAATGAAAGAAGAGAAGGTTCAGAGAGGGTAAGTGACTCACCCAGTGTTTATCTAAAATGTCCCCCAGAAAGCTCACAGTGTTGAAGGCTTGGTTGCTGATGGGATTTGGGGAGTGACTGGATCACAAGATCATAATTTGATAGCATTATTGGGAGACAGGAGGTGGTACCTAGCTGAAGGGAATGGATTGTGGGGTGTGCCTTTAGGGACTCTAATCCGGTCCCCAGGGCCCTCCTCTCATCCTTTTGCTCTTTTGCTTCCTGGCTGTCATGAGGTGAGCAGTTTTCCTCCACCACACCCTCTGCCGTGGTGTTTCTGCCTCCCCACAGCCTAAAAGCAATGGAGCCAGCTGACCATGGACTGAACCCTCTTGAAACCATGAGCCAAAAGAAATCTTTCTTCCTCCTTGTTTTTCTCATATATTTGGTCACAATGATGAAAAGCTAACACATGCAGGGTTGGAGCTAGCAAATATCCAGCTCCCGTCTCACTTCCAAAGTCCAAACTTTCCCAGGACAGTTGTTTAAACCTCATGTGGCTGATAAATCCAGCCCCCTTCCTCGTTGATGAAAGCCAACACTGGGGGACCTCACCATCTGCCCCCAAATCCATTCAGCCCCTTGCCTGCCCCCAGCCTCGCATCTCATGCTCCTCACCCATTCCATCCTCATTCCCCACCCCTGGCAGTGTGGCCAGGGTGGGCTTTGCTTCCAGCCCAACCATTTATCTTCAAAGACGATTTCTGCTCCAAATATTTATGGCAAAATACAGAGCACCTTCTTTCACTGGGGCTGTGTTGGAGGTGGTTTTCCCAGTGTGAGTATATTTGACTATTAAATACTCTGGGGTATATTAAGAGCTCTTGGCTCCGGGTGCTCTGCTCTGGCACCCGCCCACCTACAAGAGTCATTAAACCCCAGCTTTATCCAAGCAGAGGCACTCCCAGGCACTTCCAAGAGCCACACCCAGTGCACTGCAGCTCTGACTCTCCCGCTACCCACCCAAGCCCAGCAGCATGAAGAAAGGTCCAGGCAGGATGTCCTCTCTCTTGGTGGACACTGGTCACCCTGAATTGTCTATGCCCTTGGAAACCCAGTCCTCCCATGCACTAGCTATGTGACCTCCTGGAAATCACCTTGCTCAGCCCATTCCTCTAGCTGGAAAGAAGGGATAATGGTAACTTTGGCTTTTACAAGATAGTCTGGTGAAGGGCAGAGTGCTCAGGCGAGCACATAGCCAACTAAAGAAATACTAGCTGCTGTTATTTTCTCCTTTTCCCTTCTTTGTCATTATCAACCACAGCCTCTGCAAACAAAAATAGCCACTATTTGCCACCACATTTTTACTCTGCCCAACAACTCCTTTGCACAAGTGTCTCACTCCTTGGATAATCCTACAGCCTGGGTCTTCTTCACCAAGAGGAAGCAGCTCAGAGAAGGACAGCGATGAATAGAATAGTCTCACAGGACGATGGGGGTGGCACATTCAGAAGGCAAGTTCATCCCACTGCAGCCCTGCCAGCCCTCATCCTCCCCCGACATGACGGCCGTGAGACCGCCGCAGCTGTAGCCATCGGGTGCAAGTCGTCTGTCCTCCTGTCTGAGCCAGGGACATTTTTAGATTGTGAATTGCCACTGAAGGTTTGGGGGACGCTAAACTCAGCGCTGTCAGCACATTCCTGGGGTGGGAGAAGTCGGCCCCTGCAGATGACACAGCTCATCATGGCCCCACCCTGCACCCACCCCGCCCCCTCCCAGGTGGCCTGGCCAGGACAGAGGGATCCAGCCCAGGGTCTCAGAGGCCCTGGGCCATGGCATCGAGACCTCAGAGACTCTTCAGGCCAGGTGCTCTGGAGCTCAGAATTGACCAGGCGCCCTCCTGGCCTCGGCTCTTCCAGGACTGCAATTTGAGGACTGGTCAGGACAAGGAGAGGAGCAGTGCCAGCTCCGCTGAGGGCTTCAGGTGTGCAATGGAAAGAAGGCTCTCAGGCCCTGGAGGGAAGGGGTGGGGACCTCCCGGTGCCAAGCTGGGCGGTGTGCTCTGCAGGTGTGCTGCTCGGCAGAGAGCCAGCCCGGCCTTCCTCGGCCACACCCCGGGGACCACAGGGGACAGGGGAACATCCCGGCACAGAGGAGCAGTCCACAGCTAGGAGCCACAGAGGCTGCAGCAACCTGACCTCTGAGCAACAGTCCCCTCCCTAGGACAATCACCTCTGCCACCCACCCCTCAGCTGGCTCAGGGAGCAGAGACCACCAGTGCCTCCGCCATCCCACGGCAGAGACGGGGTGCATGCCAGTGGCACTTGTCACACACCCACTCATTGGGAACGTGTCTGAAGGACCCTACCCCATCCCTGGCCTGCCTTCCGCTTGCTCACCATTCGCTCATTCTTTTGCTTCCAAGGTTGACTTTCTGTCCCCCAGGGTGGACTCCACTCCTGAAGCCCTGAAACATCCACTCACAGACGTCTTAGATACCCACAGGTCTAGGCCAGGGCAGCTCTGGGCTTGAGTCCCAGTGAATTCCAGGCTAAAGGAAAACAACAGCTAGGGCTTTTCCTCTGTGACTATCAGGGACAACACCATAGACCCTGAGGAGGGTGACTTTTGAGCTCTCGTGAACCCTGGCTTCAGGAAGGCTTGTCAGAGCCACCTTCTGCTGCCAACATGCCCCGGGCTCCAGTGACCTTTTTGTCCCAAACAGGCCTACATAGGAAATTCTGCTGGAACTGGACACGGAGTCCAGGCACGGCCTCTCTGAGGACACAGGGAGGGTTGTCGCCCAGTGGCTGCAATGAGTGGGGGCAAAGAAGAGCTTTGCATCTTTAGAAAGATGGAAATGCAAACCCCAGGGCGGAGCACCACCTGTGTCTGCGCCAGCAGGCCCGAGGTGAACGTCAGAACCATGCTGAGCACAGACAGCACTGCAGAGCAAGTCAAGGGTAAGCCCAGCCCAACCGCCACCCTTCGCACTGATAAATTACGCACACCCGTTGGAAGGATACACCCCCAGGGCCAAGGTCCTGTCTGAGCAAAGCCGACCCACTCTCCCCAGTCACCCCGGGATCTCACTTTCCTGCCATCGGCCCACAAGCCCCTCCCTGCCTGCTGTCTCCCCTGGGGGGGCCAGGTGTGCTCATGATGGATGGCCCGCCTGGCCCCTCCATCCTAGAGGCACTGGGCTCTTGACAGACAGCAGACACGTCAAAACTGGAACCAGGGCAGCCTGTCTCTAGGGGACATGCATTTTATTTGAGTAGCAGGGAGGGCTCCCTCCTAGCTCCTGTCCTGAGAGGCTGATCTGACCACACCTCTCATTCCTCTTTCGTGTGTGCGTCTGGTTTAACATGTGAGAATCAAGTTTTGAGCCAAAGAGCAACAGAAAGGAACCAAGTTTGTTCTGTGATCTTAAGATGGTATCAGAAGGGTGCCGTGCCTCCAAAGAGCTCCTTATCTCTCCCAAAGACGATTGCCGGTCATTTCAAAGGAGACACAGCATCTTTATTAAATTTAAGCCACATCTGATTACAGAGGAAGAAAGATTTCTTTCTCCCTGTCTCTCTTTTTTCATCTTATAGGGCTGGAATATTGCAATCACTGTTCCTTCTACTTTTTCTAAAACATAAGATTCACGAAAGGTCAATGTATCTCCTGGCCACATATGCAGCAACATTCAAATTTTCCTGGCCCAGGAATAAAAAGATTCTATCATTAAAAATAAAAGCATAAGGACATTGCTGGAGCCCATGGGGGATTTTAGAAAGAGGAGACATTTCGTTATCAACGTGCAATCACAGATTTTTTAAGCAGTATCTCTAATCTTCTCCCTGCTCTGGCCCCCCTCCAACCCATCCACCCTCAGCGCCCCTCACATCCCCCTTCTTTTCACATCAAGGTCTTTTTATCTTCCAATTTTGCATCTAAAGATGAGGTGAATACCATTAGCTCAATTCAACCTCAAGTGTAGTCAGATGGGCCTGTGATTTCCGAAAAGCGCTGTCTAAGGTCACATTAAAATGTATAAGAGCATTTCGATGCCTGAGAAGGATGCTTATTATCCACCCGCGGTGTAAAAGAGGGATGTCAGTGGCCACAGGCTTGGGCGAAAACAAAGGAGATACCGGGATTGCAGGCTTTTGTCAGCAAGCTTCTCTGGTTTCTTTTCTGCGTCCTCCCACCAGCCCTGTACATAGCTCTGCGGCCTAGAAACTTGGGCCTCTTGGAGAGAGGAGAGAGAGAGAGAGAGAGAGAGACAGAAATGCAGTTTCTCAAAAAACAAGTTTAACTGGCTGCCCCTGCTCTTCCTAACCCCCTTTATTTTCTTTCTTTCTTTCTTTATCTGCTTTAACTCTCATCTGCTGTCAACTATGTCACTTGCTTTCAAATTGTATGTCGTTATTTCCTTGACAGAATTTGGCCTGGATCGTGCTCTCTTTGCCCGGTGTGTTTGTTTGGTTTTTGCCTATCCTTTGCGTAGACAGGAGTCAGTACATGGTTGCAGAACCGTGGACTTCACTGTCACCCTCCTGAGTAGGAACCCAGTTTTGTCACCACAGAGGGACGACACCCAGGGGACGCACCTGTCTGCTGAGTCCACAAATATGTTAAGCATCTGCAAAGCACTCGTCATGGCTGGGGGTGTGAGAATGGGAGACGAACAGGACAGACAGACCGTGAGAGGGTACACCGTCTCGGGAGGGCTCTGCGGCTGTACAGGGAGGGACGGAAACAAGATGACAAGAGACAGAAACTACTTGTGAGGAAATTAACCAAGTGCTGTGAAAGAGAGAACGTGAAGAAGGCCGACTTCAGGTCCCGTAGTTGAGAAAGGTCTTCCTGAGGAAACGGCATCTGAAGTGAGACCTGAAAGTTGAGAGGAAGCCAGCAATCCCAAGGGCTCAAGGAGGAGCAACTGCTGCGCCGCACACGTGGATGGTTGTGTGTCTTCGGTGTCGGCGATCTTGCCCATCAAGTACCTACTCCTCAGTCAGGGCACCGGGCCCTACTGGCAAAGAAAAGCATAATGACCCCCAGAGAGCCCCATCAGACACGCTGGTGTGCATGGCAAGCGGGGAGCGCAAGGACGGCAACAGCCCGGGCCTGGGGTGCCAACTACTGGGCCTCTGGTTCGGCTCGATCCCTCAATTTCCCTAAAACCTCTCTAGCTCCTCGTTCTTCCCAATTCAACTCTTCAGCTTTCCTTTAGATTCTGCCACCTCCACCACCGAGCTCTCCAGTAAATGCTTTTTTGCTCATCAGTCAGTTTAAAGTGTGATATGAAAACAAAGAACCGTCAATGGCGTAGAAATCAATACAGAAAGTGAATTTTCAGATGAAAGAGCCTCAGGAAGATGTGGGTGTGCTGACGTGGCTTCTGTCCAGGAGGAGGAAGAGATAATGAGATGCTGACTTGTCTCAGGGTGAGACTCCACCACCCAGAGGCACTTAGAGGAGAAAGAACTAATTAACTTGTCACCTGTGCTAACCTCCAAGAAGAAAGTGAAGGTCGGGGCTGGGACAGGTTGAGTCAGAACTGGAAGTGTTGGTGTGAACTTAGGGTTCTCGATGCAGACATGCAGGTGGGACCATGGTGTAAATGCCCAGTTGGGTGTATGTGTACACAACAATTTCCTTGCTCAGTTCCCTGGGAGGAACTGATGGCAATGGCATCCCAGTGGTGATGAGCACAATTACTGTCCAGGTCATGGTTTCTATGTACATTCCATACCACAAGGGACAAGGGCCCAGCAGAAAAATAAATGCATCCAGGGGGAGCACTGAGAAAGGATGAGACATGGCGGGAATATTTTGTGGCAGAAAGTAAGGAAATTGCTCAAAGGATGATGAACAGAAGCCAGCCTACTTGAAGAGGGGCATGTTGGCCAAATTAGGGGACTCTGAAAATAACCTATAATCAGCTTTACAATACAATAATATTCACCTTTTTATTTATATGGTCCTATGCATTTGGACAAATATATACAAGTATGTGAACAGGGTTCTAGTTATAGCACAAACGTTCCCATGACTTCCAAAATCCTCTTGGGCCCTGTCATAATCGATCACCCTTTCCAACGGCAACCACCGATCTGATTTGTGTCACTACTTTTGTCTTTCTAGAACTTCACATAAAGGCAGTCTTACAGTAAGTGTTCTGTGGTGTCTGCTGTTTTTGATTGCCACACTTTTTGAGATTCATCCATATGGCTGAGGATGTCCATAATTTGTTCATTTTCAGTGCTGAGTATTGTTCCACTTTATTAAAAAAACAATTGGTTTACCCATTCACCAGTGAATGGACATTTACATTGTTTTTAGTCTGCGGATATTATGAATAATGTTATCTTGAAGATGTATATATGATATTTTTGTTTAGATATTTTCATTTCCGTAAGATAAAAACTAGGGGTAGAATGTCTGATTTTATAACAAGGCTGTGTTATACTGTACAACAAATGTGTGCACTGTTTTCCATGATAACTGTAACATTTCACATTCCCACTAGCAATGTTTGAACATTCCAGTTGCTCCCCATCCAATGACTTCCTGGGAGAAGAATGGAGGCTCTAGATTCAGTTCTATGAAAACCCTGGAACAAGGAGATTCAGAAAACAAGGAAGTTCAGGAGAGTTTCCCATTGGTGGTCATGTCAAGTGCTGGATGGGCAGAGCTTCTGGAGAGCCCCAGAACCCTCCACACATTGACTTATGTGTCTCTTCCATTAGGCTGTTTCTGAATTGTGTCCTTTACCATTAATCAGTAAACACAAGTTGAGAAATAGTCCTGAGATCTGTGAGCCATTCCAGCAAATATCAAACATGAAAGGGCTCATGGGAATGCCAAAGTTGGACCCACTGGGAAGAAATGTGGTAGCCTAGGCATATTGTTTGCATCCAGCATCTGAAGCAGAGGAAGGGGTACAGGCTGGACTTTTAATCTTAAGGGACTGTACTTAGCCAGGGGTAGGTGTCAGAACGGAAGTGGATCGTTGGTGTTGAAAACTTGGCAAACTGGGGTGGAAAACAATGCACATTTGGTGTGAAGAGTATAACATAGTTTATGTACTATGCTATTAAGTAAAAATAAATCAGGGACAGTTCATGGTAGAAGAGTCCAGAATATTACATGGTTTCTTTTATAGTGGAAACCCAAAGTACAAATAATTTAGAGAGCAAAATACATGAGTGGGTGCAGGAAGCAGAGAGGTAGACATTTTGGAGATAGAGAAGGGGATCTAGGAAAGAGGAAAGAGAGAGGAAGGGGATCAAAAAGAAACAGTCTGCAATGTCTATGTACTAATTCCTTAAATCCAATGTCACTATTGTGCACCACAAACAGAATAAAACTAAAGTAAAAAAGCATTGTCAGAGGCAGAAAAATCTCAGAGAGCCCAATGACTCTGAGTATTATAAACCATGCAATGAACCTAGTACATCTCTCCAGATATGTGGGTATTTAATTTCATTCAAAAGTGTTTTATAGTTTTCAGTGCTACTTTATTAAATTTATTCCTAAATACTTTGTTTCCATTTATGCTTGCAAGGATGGTTGGCTGTCATCTGTGGATTCAAACAACCATGGATCAAACATTTCAGGAAAAAAAGATTTCATCTGTGCTGAACATGTACAGACCATTTTTCTTACCATTACTTCCTAGCCCACAAAAGAGTATAATAACTATTTACATAGCACTTACACTGTGTGGGTTGTTATAAATAATCTAAAGATGACTGCATCTTGGGTGTCAGCGATCTTGCCCAGTCAGTTTTCTCTTCACTAAGACACAATACCTGACACCCATAACTTAAAGAAGAAGTTTAATTTGGCTCAAAGTTTCAGGGGATTCAGTCCATGGTCAGCTGGCTCCAAGGCAGGAACATCATGGCAAAAGGGTGCAGAACAAAGCTACTCAGTTCATGGCAGGGGAGCAGTGCCAGAGAAAAAGGGCCCAGGGGCCAGATACAGTAGCCAAGATCACACCTTCATGACCCACCCAGACACACCCAGAAGTGTGTTTCACTAATCCCCTGGGTGCTCCCAAGCCAATCAAGTTGACAATTAATTTTAACTCTCACAATGACCTAAGATGTATGGGAGATTGTGTGTAGTTATATGCAAATACTATACCATTTTATACAAGGAACTTCAGTGCTCACAGATTTTAGTTAGTATCCATGGGGGATCCTGGAACCAATACCCCTAGATACTGGGAGAAGACTACGTGTACAAATACAGCAGATTCTTTATATGACTTTGTGTCAAGAAACCTTGCAAAATTATTCAACTTGTCACATTTTCAGATTCCTTAGGATTTTCTATGCACTTATTATGTCATCTGCAAATAAAGATGACTTTACTTCTTCCTTTCCAATCTTTGTGATTTTATTTTTCTTGCTTTATTACACTGGTTAGGACTTCTACTCAGTGAGAAGTGGTAAACATGGTCACCCTTGTTTGTTACTGATGTGGAGAGAAAAATAACCTCTTTACTAGTATGATTTTGCTATATGATTTCTATAGATGCCTTTTATTGTTTTAAGAAAACTTCCTTCTATTACTAGTTTTCTGATAGTTTTTATAATCTGTGAGAGTGAAATATTGTCCAAAAAATTTTATATAGCTATTGAAATAATCATTATTTTCCTCCTTTTTACTGGGAATATTCTGAATTATATTGATTATTTTCTTTTTTCAGATAGCAATAAAATATTTTTTAGTTTTAATTTTTTTATTAGTAGTTGTTGGCAGTACATGATTCCTTATGTGGAGTTGGTACATGCACATGACACTCCTTAATTATGTTTTTCTTTCCTTCCCTTCCTTTCCTTCCCATTTGAAAAAGATCCATCTCTCTACTTCCTATTATCTATCCTTTACTTTACTCTTTATTTATAATTTGGGTTTTTCATATATGAGAAACCATGCAATACCTAAGTTTGTGTGTCTGATTTATTCACTTAACATTGTGGTCTCAGAGTATATCAATTTTCCTAAAAATGACTCAACTTTATCTTTCATTATATCGGAGTAGTGCTCCATTGTGTATAAACACACATATTCTTTATCCATTCATCTGTTGATGGACATATAGACTGCTTCCAAAACTTAGCTATTATGAATTGTGCCGCTATGAACATAGGTATGCATGTATTTCTATAATACGATGGCTTTAAGTGTTTTAGGAAGATACCTAGAAGGACAATAGCTTGACTGAAAGGAATTTTTAGTTTAAGATTTTTGAGGAATCTCTATACTGATTTCCATAGTGGTTGTACTAGGTTACATTCTCCCCAACAACGTAGGAGGGTTCCCTTTTCCCCTCGCAGCCTTACCAGCACTTGTTATTGGATTTCTCAGTGACAGCCCTTCCTTCTAGGGTAAGATAGAATCTCAGTGTTGTTTTAATTTGCGTTTCTCTAATGGCCACCATGTTGAGCATTTCTTCAGGTATTCATTGGCCATTTGTGCTTCTTCTGAGAAGAGTCTCTCCATTTCACTTGCCCATTTTTTGATTGGCTCTTTCATTCGGGAGGTCTAATTTTTTTTTTTTAGTTCTTTATATATTCTAAAAATTAGTTCTCTGAGGAACAGTTGGCAAAATTTTTTCCCATTCTGTAGGTTGTCTCTTCACTCTGTTGGTTGTTTCTTTTCCTGTGCAGAAGCTTTTTTAAATGATATGATCCCATTTCTTGATTCTCAGTACTATTTCCTATGCAACCAGGGCTCCATTCAAAGGCCTACACCTAATTTTCTGCATGTCAAAACAACCCTGCATGTTAGCAATATCAGGCTAATCTTTTTGGATTTGATTTGACGATATGTTGTTACGGTTCTGTGCTTCGCTTTCGTCCGTTCCCCTTCTCTGCATCAGGGCCATGAAATTCTTCCAGGAGGAAACTGAGGCAGCAATACTGCTCATACTGCTTGTTTCACTGCTTCTAGTGATCTCAGCTCTGCTCTTCCTGATGTCAGGTATCTGAAGATGACTTTTACATATTTTGTCTAATAATGCAAGAGCAAGTACCACAGCATTTTTTTCTTCATAGAAAGAGACAATGGAGAACTGATACAAATACTCTACTGATACCAACAGAATACAACCATTGAATAAAATAAAATCCGTGAATATATTGATATAAATAAAGGAGGAGGCAAGGAATATTTTCCAATCATAGTAACAATTCAGCCAGAAATATAAGTAACTGATAGAACTTGTAATAAATAGGATATTTACATAGTCTCCCAGTATCTATCCACAAAGGAGAAGGAAGGATTTTACAGTGAAGAAACTGCCAGAGACTACCTACAATATCAGTAATGCGACAAATCAAAATTAGGTAGTACCTTGATAATATGTACGAAAAATTGAATTTTTACATTCCCCAAAAACTTATATTTCAAAGTTCTAATTCCCAATTGGTTGTTTTTGGAGATAGGACCCATGAGAAGGTGACAAAGGTTAAATGATGTTGTAAGGCCAGGACCCTACCCCAGAGGGCCGATGTCCTTATAAAAAGAGGAAGGGACAGCAGAGCTCAACTTCCCTCTCCCTCGAGCCTGTATAAACAGAGGCCATGCTCAGACATAGTGAGAAGAGGACATGCCAAGCCAGGAAGAGAACTCCTCCTGGAGCATGCATTGGCTGCCACTGGGACCATTTGTTCTCAGACTTTCATGTTTCCGAATGATGACTGTTAATTTTCCACATGAGGCTATTAATTTTCCTCTGAGTAAGCATTTTCCTGCTTTTTCTAAGTTTTTATTTATGTGTTGTCATTTGGTTTTGCATATTTATAATTCTCCCTTATGATTTTCTCACTCATTTATCAGTTATTTAGAAGTTTTATTTTATATTTACTTTTTCCAAATACATAGTCTTTATGTATTTGGACTATGTATTTGACTATCTTTTTATTGCTGATATTTAAATTTAATTCATTTTGGTCAAAGGGTATGGTTTGTGTATGTCTATTATTTGGAATACATGCTTGAAATTTATGTATAATCTCTGAGGACTGAGTTTGTATATATTCTCTGCCAAATCACACTTGTTTTTCTATCTTCTTCTTTATTCTTAGCTTGGTCAACTCATTTCCAGCAGATAGGTATTAAAATACATCATTGTTGCAGATTCCTGCCATTTTGACGTTTGTTGTTTTTTTATTCTGAGGCTGTATAATGATGAATATTGATGGCTGAAATGTCACCTTGGTGGATTATTCTTTTTATCTATATAAATAGGCCTCTAAATATTACTTTTAATGTTATTCATATTGTGCTATTTTGTCCATTTTTAAGAATATTATACTTTCTTTTAGTTAATAAATATCTATAGTATCTTCTCTATGTTTTAATTTTCAAATGTCTCTATATACTCAAATTTTTAAAATGATCTGAATTCTGTCTTGTGAGTTTAACCTATCTACACTTACTGTGTTTGGCAATATATGTGGGTTTATTTGTACTTTCATGTTCATTTTCACCTTGTGTTTCTCTTTCTACTTCTATTTTTGAATTGACCAAGTTTTCTATGTTTGTTTATTTTCCACTACTAGCTCAGCAGTTACACATTCTATCACTCTGGTGTTTACCCTTAAATTTTATTTTTTTACATAAAATTTATACCATTTATTTAGGCAAAAAACAAAAAAATTCCAAAACAAGATTCTGTACACACAGCATTAATACTCAAGTGATGTCCTGATTTAAAATATAGCATGATTCAGGTACAGAATACTCCCATTATATGGCCGGTATGAGAACAGTGCCTTCCGTCCAGGTAACTGAGAGTTTTTAAAATGAACATTTTATATCCCACTTCTTTCAGGAATATTATTTAGGTGCTTCTATTAATAATTGTGTTGGGTAACATCTATATGTAGCATCTGAAATACCTTTATGTCATCATCTTTAAGTTTGTTTGATATATAATTATATATTCACATTTTTTTCTCAATTCACAGGTATTCCATTTCTTTCTCGCACAATTGTTCTGGAGAATTGGGCTAGCAATGTGATTGTTGTTCCATTGAAGGTAGTCTGCTTTATTCTCTGGTGGTCTTTATGATGTTTTCTTTAACTTTGATGTCCTGCAGTTTTACTCTCAGTGTCAAAGTGTGGGAGTAAATACATCTTTCTGCCCTTTTGAACATTCTTCAGTTATGATTACTTTAAATCTCAGCTCACTGTCTTTACCCATTTCTTTATTCATACAAATAGGAAGTTCACGTTCTACCTCTATGTCTTTCAAATTCTCTTTCATATTTTTTATTTCAATAATTTTCATCCTGCTAGGTTTATGTTGAAGAGCCTCATTCTATATTCCACACATCTTCATTTATTTAATATTTAATTATTTAATGAAACTATTGTTTAATTTATTAATTATCATTAATAAATTAAATTATAACTTATTTAATTATTTAAATTATTCGATTACTTTATTAAGTGTATTAAATTAATATTTAATATATTAAGTTATTTTTAAAAGAAGTTTTGCTGCTTACGTGCTTTATTAGACGTCCCTTATTCCACGAACCAGTTCCAGTCCTGCAGCTGGGCCATTAAATGGACTGACCACTGAACGAGGAATTGTATACAGTACGTGCATTGCAACATTGAGAACTCAGACACGGTCAAAGGAAACTGCAACCTGATGCCTTTGCTTTTGCTTGCGTAACTCTCACGGGCAGTCCAGTAGTGTATAACAGAATGTAAAACTACAACACCGTCAGGACAGTACCATCAGCAGAAACTACGGTCCTGCACAAACAAGGTGTACTGTGCAACAAAACAGAGGGGGGGCTCTTGCAACAAGATGTACAGAAGAACAGTACAAAAAAAACAGATGGGTTGTAACTTCGAGCAGTGGGTTTTAAGTCTAAACAGCTCACCTACATAGTAGGTCAGAGAGCCTTTAAAAGGTAGGTCATTAAACAAGGAACATCTTTATTATACACAGAGTGATAAAATACAGTGAAAATTTAAATTTTAGAAAAAACATACTACAGTAAAAGACATATAGGGCCGGGGATTTGGCTCAGGGGTTCTGTCACCTGCCTCGCAAGCACAAGGACCCGAGTTCGATCCCATGTACCAAAATCAAACAAACAAACAGAAAAAGACATATTGCCAAGAATGAGAGGATTAGTGGGGGGGGGGGTTCTGAAGGGGATTGATGGCAATGTGTCTTTTACTATAATCTTTTTATTTCAACATAAGCCATATGTTTTTATCACAACAGGTTGACCAAACAGGTGTGTCTTCATCCACTTTCTTTGTCAGTTCTGGTACTGTGTGACTTCTGCTTCTTCCCCAGTCAAAATGACCATGAAAGGTAAACATTTTGAACCCATTCAGTAATTCAAGGCAGCCAGAGCAGCACAACTAAAGACACTCATGAAAGAAGATACCCAGAATGGCTTCAGAAAGTGGCAGGGATGATGGGATGAATATATTCTAAGAGAGGAGGAAGATTCTGAGAGGGATTAATGGTGATGTCTTTTACTATAACAAATTTTTTTAAATTTACCCATTAACTACATTTTTATTACACCTCATGGATTTTATATGCAGCCCAACACAATTCCTCTTCACTCAGCATGGCCCGGGCAAACCAAAAGGCTGAACACTCATGCTTTAGAGGGTGGTGTCCCTGGTATTGATTTTGAAAACTAACCACCATCCTACATGACCAAGGTAGGAGTGACAGTCGATCAACATGCTTTGAACTCAGCAGCCCAAGGCAAGGCTGGGACATCATTCGTGGGGCCCATTATTCAAAATTATTAAGAATTTCAATATGGTAACAGCACAGCATTCAACCCAGAGTGGGATGCTTAGGACAGGGCCGTGGAAGACCCCAGTTGGATGCCCCAAAAAGTCACTCTTCCAAATTCAAGTCTCAACCACAACGGCAGAGGACTGGAAATCCCAGAACTACGTCATTTTCCCTAGAAGGCACTGTTGGTTTCTGCTAGTCAAATCCCGAGAGAAATCCTGGTTCCTGCCTTTTCCAAACCTGACTCATGAGCTTCCCCCTTCAATCCTATCAGCCCCTGCTCCATTTCCAACCAATTAAGTCTTTGACTTAATTTAATTACAGCTAATGTCTGACGGCTACGTCAAGGACCCCCTAAATGAAGCCATGAGTAATTGCACTTGAATCCTGTGAACCTCAGAAATCCTGGTGAAAAAGAGGAGTAATGATACAGTCCTACAAGGACTCTTGTTACAAATTAAGACAGATAAATGCAAAATGTCCAGTACCAACCCTTGCATATTCTAGAAGCTTATTAAACACAAGTTTCCTTTCCTTATATCCACCCTCCCCACATCAGATCATAAGGAAAAAGAATAAAATAACCAGGCTTTCTGTTATTGGACAGAAATATTACCCACCTCAAAATTAGCTCCAGAAGTCAAACTTGGAAAGTCCCGCTGCTATTGTGAGAACTTCCCTCTTCGTCCTCCCTTGATCTGGCTGTGGCCCCTGCCCCAGAAATAGGAGGAAGATGGACTACAGGTGACTTCTGTGAACGTTCAGTCGCCCCCTCCCAGGGGGCAGATGCGACCTGGGGTGGGGGACTTAGCGCTCTCTCAGCGCATGTCTGAGTGATTCCAGCCCAAGCCTCCTACTTTGAAAGCCCAAAGGACGGGAAGGTACCTGGCAGGACCATGTCAGTCAGCCAATCAGCCAATCAGCGCTATTCCGTAGGATGTGGCTCTTGAGCCCTGGCACTGAGGACAGATTCTTTGCCTGCTCCATGTCCCCCTGGGTCCTCCTGACTTCTGCCAATGCTGGGGACTTTGGTCCCTTTCAGGAAGCCCCCCCCACCCCTGCCCGCAGGACTCCAACACAGAGTGCTACTTCTCCTCCTGGGTAACCATGCTGTTGTGTTACTGGGATGCTCAAGTCTGCGTTCAGATTTGGGGACACACACAACCACAGGTACAAAGGAAGCCAGACCTGCTCCAGGCTGTCGGGAGCTTGCTGCCTCAGAATGCACGCACTGAGCACGTCCAAGTGCAGCCCCGTGTGTGATGCCAGGGTACGGAAGGAGGAGGTGACAACATGGGAACTTGAAGCTGCAAGACACAGTACTGAGCCTCCCTGTTAGATGCAGTCCTTGTTCAAAAAGCTGGACCAAGAGATTATTTAGGGAGGGGAGTTCTGCCCCTGTCATTTTATTCTTTTTCCAGCTTTTATGGGGAGAATAAAAAGCCCGCCCACTCCAAGTTGGGTTTAGTCCTTAAATTCCCTGCAGCCAGTGCACCCCTTATCACTGGCCCCAGGACAGCTGCTCCCAGTCCTGCCCTTGGGATATGACTTCCGTTCCACACAATCAGGACTGGGCTTCAGATTCAGCCCTGTGCTGTCACCACTGCTGAGTGAAGACAGAGCTCAAAGCCAAGGACGCAGAGTCGCCAAGGGGACCACACAGCCTACAGGGCTGGGAGCACAAAAGTGGGGAGGTGATTGTCCTGCCTCCCCAGCCTCCTGGCTGCCTTCTTGGAGGTATCTGGGATTCAGCTTTCAGGCCACTGCTGTGGAAGAACTGGGTTCAAGTCTCACTGCCTCACTCGCTTTCCTTGTGGCTGGGACAAAAATGGTTTATCCTGGCTCACATTTCAGCCTGTGGTCGACTGGCTCCAAGCAGGACCACAGGGCAGAGGGGCTGGCAGAGGAGCACTGCTCCTGGCACGGCGGACAGGAAGCAGAGAGCAGGGCTGGGAGCCAGGGAGGGAGAGGAAACTTCAGAGTCACGCGCACTGACCCACTAACCCGTGTCTTCCCACCAGACCCCTCCCCTAACAACACAGTTAGCTCTAAACTCATCAGCAGGCTAACCCACCCCCTGAGACAATCACCTCCCCACAGCCCCACCTACAAGTGCAGGAGGCCCGGGGGACCCCCGGACATGCAACCCCGCACCCCTGGGTGCTGACGACCTGATGCCACTCACAGTCAGCTCTCCTGTCCAGTGCAGGCTCTCATCAGCCCCTGCCAATGGCCCAGTTCGTGTCCTGAGGACACAGGGAGGAGAGCGCTTTGTCACCTTCGGGTGGCACTGTGGGCAGGAAGGAGCAGCCTGAGCATCAGCGCCACATCCCGTGTGCATCTAACAGACTCTGGCGCCCACCATCTGCAGGGGGGAGCCGGACCCGGGGCGGCGGGCCAAGAAACGCGCTGTCGCCGAAGCCCGGGGAGCCAAGCAGCGCCATGTGTCTGCGCATTACCATTTACACTGAGGAGCCGCATATTTAGAAAACAGGGCTGGTCCCGAGCCGCCCATCTGTGGCCAAGCTTCCGGGCCCACCACACCATATTGTGCGCAGCGCCGGCTGGAGGAGGCTGCGTCCCGTGATGTGCTCTGTTTGTTTGGTTTGGGGCTTTTGTTGTTTTGTGTTTTTTGTTTTTTTAACAAATTCAAATGTGGCTTCCTCACTTGGCGAGGCGGGCTGAATGGCCCCTCCGAGTTGCTGGAGGGAGAGAAGGACGGATGTGGTGCAGGATCTGTGCACTGGCTCCGGGAAAGAGAAAACGGTCCCTCCCGGTGCCCACGAGGTATAAACTCTGTGAGGCACTTACGGAGCAGTTTGTAGCGTAGACATCAGATGTGTGAGCTCTGTAGTCTGCACAGAAATCTTACACGGTAGGTGCTATTGCCAGTCCATTATCTATACCAGCGCACAGAGAGGTTGAGAAACTTGCATGTGGCCACACAGCAAGTAGCAATGGAACCCATTTGGGGTTCAGGTTGGGACCACAGCCACCCTGGCTGGCCTCTGGGGCCTTCTTAGTTATTGCATAGTCACTCCCTTTCCCATGGCCCTGCTGTCTGTTCCTCTGTGGGTCCCGTGGCTGTCTGTAGTCCCCTCACGCAAATGTCATCTCTACAGGCTGGGCTCCTGTCTGCTCTGTTCACTCTGTACCGCTGATGCCTTCATACCCAACTCCAGCACCGAGAAGGCCCTGGCCTGGCCTCAGTGCGCATCTTGGGGTGAAGACTGCAGGAAGATGTGCAGTGCTGTTAAATAATCCAGGCATTTGCCAGGCAGAGATGGGGCCTCCCCCGGAGGAGCCAGGCCTTGAGAGCGGTTATCTCACCCCAACCGTTAAGCGGCTGCTGGAGGACTCGGTCTGGAGAGCCCTGGGCAGGCTCTGCTTTGGGAGCACCTGGCGAACTGCAGGCAATTAGCAGCAAGGGAACATACACAACTGCTATTATTATGCTCGCTTGGCAACCCTGCCCTGTCACCGGCTACTTTCTTTCTTTAATATTTTTTTTAGAAGAAGGGGGGAAAAATACTCCTTGGGAACTGAAGCAAAATAAAAATGCCAAGAATTAAAAATGCAAATTCATCCAAGATGTTTTCTGCCCAAGACAGCAATGGCCACATGGCTTGATAACATTTTAAATGTTAAAAAATGGGTAATTTTCAGTAAAAATCAAATTTGCCAGAGCCCAAGTTTAAACGAATCCCATATAGCACTCAGGCAGCAAGCCAATATTAATGAACAACAAGTCCCTTCAGAAGGTTATGTGCCATTAAAACGAGGAGAAAACAAACTTCACATACGTAACGCAGGTCTTGGAGTATCTG
Organism: Heterocephalus glaber; assembly: GCF_000247695.1. The sequence goes on along the minus strand of NW_004624734.1, from coordinate 4,687,714 downwards.
GGAAATGCGGCCGTCTGTCAGAGTCCCCACTGCCCTCCATCCACATGGCAGCCTCATCTGTACAATGGCCATTCAGAAAAATCTACCTTTGGGCTTTGGGCTGAGATCGGCAGCAGTGTTATAAAACAGTGTCTTAGTCTGCTTTCTGTTGCTATAGCAGAGTACCAGAGGCAGGGTAATTTGTAAAGAAAAGAGGCTCATTTGGCCTCTTACAGGTCTAAAAGGATAGCCCTGGAGTCTGCTTGGCTTCTGTGCTACAATTCACAGCAGGCAGTGGAAGAGCAAGCAGGTGCCTGCGTGATAGAAAAGGGGACAAAGGACAGACCCACGCTATAACAACCCACTCTCCTGAGCACTAACTGAGTCTTGGAGCAAGGCCTTAATCTAAGGCTCAGCCCCCCACACCACCACACTGACAACCAAATTCCAACAAGGTGCAGAGCAAACAGCAACAAATGTCCTCTTAATCAGCATTAGGCAAATATCCGCTGCACCTCCCACCTCACCCTGTTATCCCCAGTGCCTCCCAAAGGGCCAGCCTCCCGCACTCTCTGGGCATCCACGGAGCTCAGCTCCCAGCCCGTGGAGCGGAGATGAACAGGGCCGGCACAGCCCCAAAGGTAAAGACCCAGCCCCTCCCGCTCCCCGTCCTGTCGCTGATCGGATCGTTCTGCCCGGCAGGGAGCACAGACATACCCCACTGTCAGCCTCGGGCCACCAGGGCAAAGCCCTCTCTGCCCCTTACTGCCCATGGAACCTTGGGAAATGCCCTGGACCAGTCCAGGCCTCAGTTTCCCCATCTGTAGCACGGAGGTGAGAGTAGATGCCAGCACTGTCACGAGGACAATCCACAGGCAGTTTTCGGCACCCACCGGACCCGTGCTAAGTCCTCAAGAAGCAGCGGCTGTCCTCAGTGTGTTGCTCCCTAGAGCCCCGCAGCTATCTGGCCAGGTGCTCTTCCTTAGCTCAGGGCCAGGGACACGGGCCAGGCACTGCGGGATTAGCCCGTGCGTCCAGTCCCAGTCAGGACCCAGCTGGACCCTCACCCAGCTGTCCCAGCCCACAGGGGACCCCTCACCTCACAGTGGGACCCACCATGCCCCACCTGGACCTCACCTCTCCCCTGGGCTCTCCAGAGCCTGGCTGGTCTTGCCTCACCCTTCAAGGCCCTGTGTGTTCTGGGCCTGAGACCTCCGGACTCTCTCCTGCCCGGCCCCTCTCCACTTCCCTTCTGCAACCCACCCATCACCCACCCGCCTGGCCAGGCCAGCTGTCAAAAGCACCACCCTTGATTCGCAATCTCTTTCCCTTCTCTCCCACTAGGCTGGGAGCTCCCTGAGGAGGGTTCCTTGAAGACTGAGTGTCTTGGTGGGTAGGGGACCACGGTCAGCCCTGACACGGGGCCCATAGGTGAGGCATTCAGGTGAGGGGCACCCGACCTCATCTTCCAAAGGGAATCCAGGTTGGGAAGGGGAGGGCCTTCCCAGACATCGGGAGGTGGCAGTTCAACAGCGCTCCGGGCCTGCGGGCTAACGTTCAGGTGGGCCAGGCTGGAGCATGGGGTGGAAGCAGAGGGAGACTTCCTTCTGCCTCCTACTGTTCCTTTTAAATGGACACACTGGGAAGAGCTTGCTGCCCCCCCTCAAAAACAAACATCCCCACAGCAGTCCTCTCCTCTGGGCAAGTCACTGAGCGCAGTGTCCCTCAGAGACTCGGGGTGCCCTGTGCCTTGTCTAATCAAAGCTTCAGCTACGACTTTCCTGCTGTCTGGCATGGCCCGCTGCCAGGGTGTGGTGAGTCAGGAAGGTGGGCTGCTCCTTGCCTCCCTCTTCCCCTGCCCCGAGCCCGCGCGGCCCCCTAACCCTGACCCTGCTTCAGGGACTGGGCTGAGGAGGGGCAAGCCAAGGGGGTGTCCTCAGCCTAGAGCTCATAGAGAATCACTGCCCCACCCCACGTCTCTGTGGCGGGGCAGCGGTCACCTTCCTCCCTCGCCCGGAAGTGGAGGCCACGTCTCCCCACGCCTCTCCTACCTTACGGCACATACTGGGTCAGCAGGGCACATGGCTCCCTGGGCCTAGCCTGTGTGTGAGGCGCAGCTGGGTCACACAGCCCACCCAAGAGCTCCAAGGGCATCCTCTCTCCCAGAGGGAGCAGGGCAGCAGGCCCCACGTGCCCTGTGTGAGGACACACCTGTCACCTCTCAGCAAACTTGAGGTGTGGCAGGGGAAGAGCAGGGCATAGCTCTTCCTCAGGAACCATCCGTCAGAGGCTCGCCCTTGCCTCCCCCAAACCCATCTTCTCAGACTCTCCTTGTGCATGACACTGTTGAAGACCAGCTCAATCTGAAAATGTGCACCAGCCCTGAGCCTTCTGTTGAAAGTCAAAGGTGCCAGGCTGACCCTGGCTTTTGTTGTCTGGTGTGTTCACTTGGGAAAGAAGCAGGGGGAAGTGTCTCAGTCACTTTCTCGTCTCTGGAACACAACACCCAACACCCCAATTTAAAGAAGGAGAGATTTAATTTGGCTCATGTTTGCACTCCATGGTCTGAAGGCTCCAAGGCAGGAAGACATGGTAGAAGGGCCTGGTGGAGGAGAGCTGCTCACCTCATGGCAGCCAGGAAGCAGAGAGAAGCGAGGAGACAGGAAATGAGATAAACCCTTCCGGGTCATGCCTCCAAAAATCGCCTCTTCCACCAGCCCCACCTCCCAATAGTGTATTCAACTGCTGAACTCATTAGCAGACGAATCCAGCGATGAGCATGGCACCCCATGATCCAGTCACCTTCCACAAACCCCATTCATGAGTGCAGGAGGGTTTGAGGGAATATCTAGAGATAAACCATAGCAGGAAAGAGGGAGGGAGGAGACAGGAAGGAAGGATGGAAGGACGGAGGGAGGGAGAGGAGGAATGAAGAAGAGAAGGAAGGGAGGGAGAGAGGGAGGAAAGAAATGAGACTTATGACCCCAATGGGATGGATAATTTGTGCAAATTTTCCAAGTTATTTAAAATATGACACTTTGGAGATGTGAGTGATAAGAAAACCCTTGTGGGTCCCACTCAGAAATGTGTCCTCCCATGGGTGGCAGACAGAGCTGCCACGAAGCCCACCTGGAACCACAGAGCCCCCAGAAACCACCCCCATTTCCTGGGCACTGAGGGGCGTGTGCTGATTTGTGTCACATAGTCCCTGTACAAGTAGTGTTATGACTCTCATGTTACAGACAAGGAAAAGAAAAGAGTATGAAGAGTAAGACTAGCTCTTCTGAAGCTGCAGAGCAGTTAGGGGAGGAGCGGGGATCTGAACTTGCAGTGGTAGAGTCCCAGACCCACGCTCTTTCTCCTCCTCTACCTCTGCCTCTGGGGAGAAGACCAACAGGCCCAGGCCACTTGCAGTGATTTTCAGGCAGATGCATCCTGGTCCCACCAAGCCTGTGGGTGATGCTGAGCCTCACTGTCCTCCTCCTGCCCTGCCCCGGACTCCACCCTGGGCCTCTCCCTTCACAGACCAGGCCATCTCTGGATGGGGACCTGAGGATCCCCAGCCTTAAGGGGCCACATTCTAGTGGCCACAAAAGCAGATGAGCCAGCAACGCCAGGGTCACCAGCGGTCAGGGTGGCTTCACACCCTAGAGGTCTGGATCCAAGGAAGGAAGAGGAGGAAGAGGAAGGCAGCCATGGCAGCAGGAGCCAGCTGGAGGCCTGGAGTGGGATGTGGCTGGGAAGAGGGAAGGAGTGGAGCCAGGAGCTATAAAACTTGAAACCCCTGACATCAGGACCCTCCTACTCCCCCACCAAATCCAGGCCACATCCACTTCCTGGACAGAGGCCACATGATGCCATGTTCCTGCCACCCCGTCTCTACAGAGAGCACCTTCTGCTCACAGGGCTCCTCATTCTGTCCCCACAGGATGGTACATAAGCTCCACTGTGCACTTTCTGGTAGATCAGTCAGCCAGTCAGTCGGTTGGGTCAGCCAGTAGGTTGGTAGGTAGGGTTGGTTGGCTAATTAGCAGATAAATTAGTTTGGTGGTTGGTGGTCGGTTAGTTGATTGATTGGTTTGTTAGGTCAGTAGATTACAGTAGGTTGACTCACTGGTTGGTTAGTTGGTAGGTTGGTTGGGCACCTTGTTAGTTGGTGGTGGTGGGTTGGTTGGTAGGTCAATCAGTTGACTGGTTGGTCAGTGTGGTGGTTGGTAGTTTGGTTGGTTGGTTGATCAGTTGGCAGGTTGCTCGGTCAGTTTGGTAGTTGGGAGGCAGTTCAATGTGTAAATCGGTGGGTGGGGTGGTCACCTGGAAGATTGTTTAGTGCAATGTCCCATGTGTAACCGGCCTATGATACACACCTGCTGAGTGGCGTCACGGCCCCATAATCTTACATGACCCCTTCCTCAGCTCAGCACCTGGGAGAGCTAACGCTGGCTCAGAGAGGGAGGGCAACTACAGCTCCACAGTCAGGAGGGAGCCAGATGCCCCAGCCTAGGACCCTGGCCCCCCACTCAGTGCCCCTTCTCTTCTGCGCATCACATTCTGATGTCCATGGGGCCTGGATAGCCTGTGTCCAGGAGAAAGGGACAGAGGTTCAGGACTTATGATCAACTCCAAATTCCAGAACCTCAGGTTCGAGGAGACAGAGCTCCTTCCCGGCTCTGGCTCTCTTACTGTGGGCCAGGATCCCCACAACCCCTCTGCAGGAACGGCCTGGCAGGTACACAAACCATCACTCTCAAAGGCAGAGGCAAGGCAAACCGGGCATGGAAAATCCACACAGTGCTGCCAAGCCTGCTGGCCGGCAGGACGCAGACACCATCCACGAAACCAGCAGAGCCTGCCAAGGGGGCCACCCAGGTGGCCTTACAGGACAGGGCAGGGATGGGCCAGGAGGAAGGCAGGAGGGCCCAGTCCCGCGGAGCTGAACAGATGACTCCTCCCAGACCCCTCCGGGGCACAGCTAGAGGTACAGAGTGCTGGGAGCTCAACTGCCCAGGCTGTGCACTCAGCCAGACCAGCCAGGGCACTGCCACACAGCACAGGCCCAGGGAAAGCGGGAGGCCCTGGGCCTCTGCTCTCGGCCAAGCCCGCACCAGGCTGCCAGGCCAGACCCCGAGGAAGTCTGACTGTCACCGAGCTCTTACTGCTGATGAATGAGATGGGAGGCAACCCTTCATGGGCAACATCAGGAAGAAAAATGAGGGAAAATAGCATGTTTGTTCCCTATTACTAATTGTGCGGCCTTTGGGTTTTCTTAGTCTGTATTTTTGGTCCACTGGTTTTACATAAGCATATTACCCTCACACCACTCCACAAATTCAGTTAGCAGGCCCTGTCGCCTGTGTGCTGGGCACACACTCCTCTGCCACACAGCGCCGAGAGCATTGAAAGACGGTCCGTTTTAAGTGAGTGTGAGTTGATTACCTCCCACCACAAGGAGCTCCACACTAGGACCTGCAGGAATGCCTCTCAGCAGCCACCTCCTCTTTGTGTGAGGCTGAGCAAGGCTCAGAGGCCTCAACCACGGTCCTCACCTGGCCTGGCATTCTAAAGGTAGTGAACATGCCCAGCTGTGACCCTGCAGGTACAGGGGACCGTCCTCCTGCCCCTCCGGGGAGCTCAGGGCTCCAACCAGATCCAGACCTGCTCTTCCAGCTCATCAGGCAGCCATGAGCAAGTCACTCCCCACATGCAATCTCCCAGGAACGATGCAGAGCACCTTCACAGCATCCTTCAGAGAGGATGTCCAGAAAGTGCTCCACGAGGACCAGGCACATGGCGACAGTAACAGCCACCACTTCCTGGACCACCACTCACCAGACTCACCGGACTCTTCCCACACTTCTGTGTGGGTTCACTCCAGCAGTACCACCGCTGCCTTGCAGAGGGGACAGAGACACAACTAAGCCACTGGCCCAGGACCGCACAGCTGGTGGAGAAAGGATCAGGACTGTTAGCCACGAGGCTGATGGCGAAGTTCATGCCCTTGATCTGCACTGTTTGTGTCCTTCTGGCTGCCAAGGTCTGCAGCTGCTGCCAGGGAGGTGTGGATCTGAGTTTGAGGAAGGCGTTCGGACAGTCTCTCCTCAGTAGACAAGAATGTCTGTCTCTGGGAGACTGTCTCGTAGTGTGATGGGTAAGGAAAAGAAAGAGAAACTTGAGCTTACAAAGTCGACCTTAAGAACACTGCTTCCCAACCTGGAAACATCAACAAAGACCTCCAGGATGAAGGGCTAGCAGGAGCGCACACACGCGCACACGCTCCCTGTTGCAACTTGCCCTCCAGGTTCACTCCCGCTGCCCCCATCACAGGATAGGAAATTAATCCTCCGCCCCTTTCTTCCCAGCACGCAGGCTAGGAATGCCAAGATGCTCCAGGGAGGCGAGGATTCACTAATACCAAGATAAACAGAACTCCCACCCGCCCGGCTCCAGTGGCCTGTGAAAGCCAGACACAGTTTTTCCTTCACGCCCGTGCACGCGTGTGTGCATTGATGTGAGTGTGCATGCTGGTGAGCGTACATCAGTGTGTGGGGCGTGTGTGTTGGAGGAGTGTGCCTTGGGCAAAGCAATGAGCCAGGGTTGCTCATGAGGAACAGAGCCTGCTTTAAACTGAAATTCTTCGAGTGAACTGCCAGGGAAATTTCCTCTCTTCCTCTCACTTCTTCCTGTCCATTCCCAAAGCCCCTGGAGCAGAAAACCCTGAGCCCCTCTTGGCGGTGTTGGGCCAAAGAAGCAAAGTTTTGAGGGAAGAGATGCAGGAGAGGAAGTTCTCGGTGTGAGGACAGAGACGGTGGCCCTGCAGGCGCCTCGGTGTCCATCGAATCACAGGATGTCAGAGCCAGGAGCTGGAGAGCGACAGGGTGGGCGGGACCCATTTCACAGACCAGGACCCTGGGGAAGGCACGCTGGCACCCACAGCCATGGAGTGCCTTTCCACACCGTCTCCCTGATACTGTGACCATCCTGGGACCACAGTCCTCATGGCCTTGGTGACCCACGCTGTCCGGCCCCATGGACTCCTCACTGAGCGCTCTTTCAACACCACCACTGGACACTCAGGATTTAGCTTCTGCTTCCAGTGTGGCGCAGCGGGGGCCGGAAGAAGAAGGGCTGCCGTCGGTTCCAATGGATTGGACTGGGGCACTGCGGGCTGCCTGGGAAGCGAGCACCCTGGCCCTTTCTTCCAGATAGCAGCTTGTTGAATCTTCTGGTCAGTTCAGGCTGGGTTGCCCCCAGGGCTGAGGTCCATTTGGGTAGAGGGTCCCTTTGCCCCTGGGAGCGCCTGCTCACTCTGGCTCTGCTGGCCTCAGGAGTGCCAGCTGACACTCCCTGCCGGCTCCTCTTCCTTCTCTCAGGGTGGACTCTCCACCCTCCGTCCCTGCTTCCAACCCCGTCTCTGGCCTCCTTTCCCCAGGACCAAAAAGAGCTCCCTTTTGCACCTCTCCTTATTCGACGGTCATAGGACAGGACAAGGTGCGACAGCATCAACTTTGACTCCAGGCCCCAGCCTGTCCAGCTATGAACCATGTAAATTCCCAGAGCCCCAGTTTTCTAATCTGATTCAGGGGAGGGCTCCGTGAGGAAGCAGGATACAGCCGGAGAGGCAGCTGCAGAGGCCCTGAGCTCCTCACCTTTCCCTTCTCATGGTCACTGTCCCCTCATCAGAGCTGAGCTCTCCAGGTACTGAGCTGTCTTCCTGGGCCCCTTGTCCCTGGAGCTCGTCTGGCAGAGAGACGAGCTGATGCATTAACTCTTCTAGACATTACCTCTTCGCCACGCAGAAGAGGACCCTTTATGGACACAGAACTGGAGAACAAGAAGGCATTGTAGCCTCAGGGCCACTGAGTAGCCGGCGGGATGAGGGAGGTGTGGATCTTTATGTGTTTCTGGGTACAGGTGCAAAAGTGGATCTCATGATCCCACCAAGTGAGGACCTTAGTGATGCTGTGGGAAGGATCCCAGTAAGATTGTTTGATCAAAATTAAAATGAATACTGTACAAAGATGTTTTCAGTTACTGCTAAGGAGCACCATGTCAGACACTATCCCAAGCACAGAAAGGGTAATTCATTTGCCCAGAGACACAAAGCTGGTAAGGAGCAGAGCTGGGATTCAAGCACACACAGTTATAAAAGCACAGCGTGTAAACCAGCCAGTTGTATGCATGACTGTGACCCCAGCACTCCGTGATACTGAGGCAGGGGATGCTAAATTTGAGCCCAGCCTGGTCAACTTAGTGATTTTGTGAGACCTTGTCTCAAAATAAGGGAGGGGATAGCTCAGTTTGAAGACCCAAGATTCAATTCCCAATGTATAGTATATAAACTCTATTTATATTAATATATCATAAAGTGTATGGCATACTAAGAATCCATCGACATATTTAATAATATTTTCTGTAATATGATGTATAATCAATAATTGTACATGTGTATAAATTTATACATAAGAGTATATAATTTACGAAAGTTATGCAGCATAGCATCCATACATAAAATATTTCGAGCATATACAGACCCGCAGTTGAGAACATTACAACACAGACAGCCTGGACGTGTCCCAATTACCCCAGAGTAGCGAGGGCCTCGTCCTGGGAAGGGGGCGGGCAGAGGCTACAGAGCCGCCCCGGGAGGTGCTCAGAAGGAGAGACTTGCAGGGAGCCGGCTCCAGAGTCCCCTTGCCAGGTGGGTGGTAGGGGTCCCGGGAGGACAGCTGGGTGGGAGGCCTGGGCAGGAGCAGCAGGTCTCGCCTTCGGGCCTCAAGCATGTGGTTTCCGGCAGCCGGGGGACCTGGGGCCCTGCAGGACTCCCAGCCGGGCTGCTGCAGAGGAGAAACCAATGACAGCGACACTTGGGAGGGGAGCCCATGGCCAGTGTCCCTGTCCCAGGCACCGGCGTCCCCAGCCAGGCTCCCTGCTCCCCACTATCCGCAATGCCCCAGGGAAGGCCTGGGAAGTGACCCTGCCGGGGGCGGGCACAGCCCTGTGGCGCCAGGAAGTGGGAAGATGCTGAGGATTGTGGGTCCCAGCTCTCCCCTTCTGCTTGGTCTTGGCCAGGGTGAGGCCACTATGAACTGGGAGAGGAAGACGGTGCTGATGCCTGGCCCACCTCTGCCTGCCTCACCTCCGTCAGATGAGGCCCTTTCGCCTCTGCAAGCCTCACTGCCCTCTGAGAATGCAGGACGGACACCCCAGAGTCAGACAAAGTGACAAGTCAGCGTGACAAAGGCCATGCTCCAGGCTTCGAGGTCAGCGCCGGAAGAGTAGCATGAGGACCCGGAGCGGCACAGGCCAGTGCTGAAGGGCCTTGGCTCCAGATGCTGGCACGGGGACTGACCTGTTTCTCTCTTATCCTGACAGCAATCTCCGAGGCAGCGGCCCTGAGCCTGCTCCCCTCAGAGATGGAGAAACTTAGGCCCATAAGGTGCTAGGGCTACCTCCTTCTCTCAGCTTCCAGCTCAGTACATTCCCCATGCCCACTTTTTCTTTTCCTCGGAAAAACAAAATAAAATGCTCCTAAAAAGGCTGTGACTAAGGCAGCTCTCTCTGCCCCAGCCATGGGGCAGGGTCCCAGCAACTCACATCCCAGAGGTCTTGTGTCACAGCCCTCCCTCCACTAGGGCTGTTTCTGAGAGTGACAGGCTAAGGTGGAGCCCCAGTCAGAGGGGAAAGCCCTTCCTTGGTTTGGTAAGAAAGATCCAGCTCAGGGAGCCACATCTGGGAACCACAGCTGGGTGGGGCATGGGAGGCGCAGCAACATGTTTTGAGGGAGGGCAATGACTAGGGAAGCCACCCTTGTCCTTTGCTTGCTCCCTCCATTTCCTCTCAAAGTGCTTCCTTACAGAGAGCATCTGACAAGATCACTGCTCTGTTTGCATGAGGAGCTCTTGGGAAGGAAAGGGGACTTGTCACATTTCTACCACAGAGTGTGTTCACACCAAAAACAAGGAAGATGCCAGCAGTAGGCTTGGCCATCACCAGAAGTGGCAGCTGAGTAGAAGACTTTCTTCCCCTCAGCGCATTCCCCTGGTCTCCCATGAACAGACTTCTCCCTAGGGAAAGCGGATCTCCCTGTCACCAGCGAGGCGTCCCCGCCCGCCCTCCGTGTTCCAGTTAAAAACATGTCCTGTCTGTGCTGCAGGTTGATGAGGCTCTATTTCAGGGATGACAGCTCCTCTCCGGGCGAGAGAGAACAGGCGAGCCAGGCCCAACTGTTACAAAACAGGTTTCTTGAGAGGGAGCTGGCGGGCATGGGGCAAAGGACCCACAGTCAAACTAGGACAGCAGGAGCAGCCAGCAAGACTCCACACGATTTCAATCAGGGAAGGACACCCAGCTGTCAGCCATGCCATCTGCCAACCAGAGCCAGGCACCTGAAACATCCTGTCTCCCCCAGCAGTCCCACATCTTCCGCCCAGGGACACCCCTGAAATGTGCTCCAACCCTCAGTGTCCCCAGGGCCAGTTATAATTGCCCAAACCACTGGCACACGGATGTACTTAATGGTGTATTTGGAAGCACTCACAGCACCGGACAGGGAGTGATAAAATAGCCTGGGCCCCAAGTTACTCCTGGGCTGCTGCTTCTGGAAGGACATTTTAGGGTGCTACACAGGAAGTTGCATGGCAGCCCTTTTTATTCACTGGGGGATGTATTTCTAACAGGAACTCCCAACAGAAAATGGAATAAATGCCTCTCTGGTCAAAGGGGTGGTTCATAGGCCACTGACATAGGCATAGCAGGAAGAAAGCTTCCAGGCATAGGGGTAGGACCTTCAGGTGCAAGAGGTGTAGAGCTGTGCACAAGGGCAAAAGCAGAGAGGACTCAGTAAGGCGGGGGAAAGTTTCATGGTGCAAAGCTAAGGTCCAAGTGCAGACCCAGGCCAGCAGTTCAAGCCAAAGCCGCAGGGGCTGATGCTGATGGCCTGGAGCAGTTCTGACAGGCCTCCTGGGTTCCTCCTTTAGGGACAGTTAGGAGACCTCAGCTGAGTCCCCTCAACCCTTGGGAGCGCGTCACACTGTAGGGCATTCTTATTATGAGCATGTGTTTGGTCCCATTTGTTCCATCCTTGGGCCATTTGTGCTAAATCTCGAGTAAGAGCCCATCCAGCATCACTGTCCACACACTCCTGGGCCTGGGCTCCGGTCAGGACTCACTGCATACAGGGCAGAGCCAGCTCCAACTGCATGACCTCCCGGCCACTCCATCCAAGCCCCTGAGCTTGGCTGCAGCTGCCATTGGAACACCGCCCGCTGGAGCCAGGAGGGGAAGGTGGGCCAACCCTTCCTCTACCTCTCCATGCACCCTTCCCAACCCCTCCCATCTGTGGTCAAACGGTCTGCAGCTTTCTCAAAAGCAGCCTGACGAATGCCAGAGGCCCCTTTCCACAGAAGCTTCAGAGACTGTGCCCTCTGAATTCAGCGCCAGGGAGTACACATAAAAACTGAAGCTCAGAGCAAAGCCCCAAGATAAGGAAAGCTCAGGGCAACATGGATTCAGTCCTTAGTATTATAGGCAGATAGAAATTAATATACAGTCAGAGCGAGACTGGGCTTAAGGAAGTCATTGAAAAATAGACACCAGAATTGTGGCTGGAGGCACATCTGAAGAAGGCCGGGGCCTCGAGATAAAGTCACAATGGCCGGACTTCTGTACTTCCCTAAGGAATGAATAGAAACATGAGATTATACCGCAATTGGTGCCCCTCTGTCCTTTAAGTCCAGATATACATCAGACACCCCGATGGTTGATCAGGATATCTGGACCCATCTCTTCCCAAAATTATTCCTGTTTTAGGGTCATAGATAAGCCAAGGTGAATGTCAGTCATGTACCCTTGCTACGTGCCCCAGTTCCCTATTGGATCATATTAGCTGAGTGGCCTATACTTGCCATCCTATAGTTGGTTGTACTTTGACCCACATTGTACCCACATTGTAACTTCGCTGTATAAACTACCCCTGACAAAGGGCCTTGGTGGCAACCCACTTTTGGGTCCCCTCCTGTCTCTCAATAAACCTTTCCTACCCTTAAGCTTCACTGTTCCTTGGAATTCATTCTTCAGTTTAGGGGGACGCAAACTCAGCACATCTGACATCTAGCAGGTTGGTAGTTATATCTCTCCTATATGATTAGCACCAGGCAAAGGCGAAGCCCGACCATCCATGGTAGTCTCTCTGCACTTAACCTGGGACTCCTGGGTACTTAAGAAGGGCTGCGGGGTCCTGTGCATGATTATGATTATGCCCATGCCCATTTTTGCAAGGGGCATTAGCCCAGTTCTCAAAGTGTTCTGTCCCCCCGCAAAAGGCTCAAAACGGAAGCTGGGTATAATAAGTACAGGGAGGAAGTCGAGGCGTGTGCATGGTGATCAGTCATCTGATCCTTTGGCGCTGATTACAGAGGGCCCGCTTGCATGGGTACCACACAGAAAGCTGGACACACAGTGGTGATTAATTGAGAGCTGTCCTTGTGCTTACAGTCTCCGGAAGCTAGGATCCAGTGGATATAAAAGCAGCTCTGCTGCGGAGGGATCCAGGGAGGAGGCAGGCAGGGCCAGCAGCCTGCCAGGGTGGTACAGTCAGAGAGGTGGGCCTGCAGATACACGAAGAAGGGATTGGCAACCGGGAGCTGGCAGTGGCCACTCAGAGTAGTCTGTAGAGGGTTTGAGGTGATGAGAGACAGGCAGGAGGCGGACAGGGAGGCCATGCTGGTGACCTGTCCGAGTGGGATGGGCATCCCACAGATGCAAACACAGAGACGTGGAGAGCCAAGTTCCAAGAGGTCTTCCAGGTATCCTGCGAGGGACTCATCACCCACCCTGGGAACCTGCTCCTTCTCTAGCCTAGTATGGCCTCTGAGGCCCCGCAGCAGGGCTCCATCAGCAGCACACTGTCTGGGTGCAGATACCCATCATCAGGGGCCTGCCAATGGCACCATGGGCTCCTTGTTAGCTTCACTCTGGCAGCTGACAGGAGCCATGGCGGCGGACTCTGCATTTCACACCAGGCCTTGCCCAGGACCGCAGGATGGAAAATCCCAGGGTGAAGTGAGGTCAGCATGAGCGACAGGAGCTGCCAACCAAGGCCCAGCTTGTGTTGCCACTTCTGGGGGGCAGAGCTGGCTGCATGGCTTTTGAGTTCAGAAAATATAGCCCCCATCGGTCGCTGGAGAGTAATTACCCATTAGAGGCACAAAATGCCAAAGCGTACTCTCGCCACATGACACAAGCAAACTTTTATGATTTGGAGGGAGGAATAAATTGCTTTAAGTATGACATGTACAAACAGCTGTGCTCTGCCAGAGCGCCCTCAAGAACCCATTTTAAATAAACACCTATTGGGTATTAGAACAGTCTCCAAAGAAAGACCTCCTCCAAAGGAGGAAGCCCAGCGATCGGGGCTGTAGTTCAGGGACAGAGCATGTGCTTAGCATGTCTGAGGCCCTGGGTTCCATGCCCAGCACCAAAAAACAAAGAGTAACTAACTAAATAAAAGCCAGCGGTCTATGTGTGTCGGGAGCAATGCTACATAATTTTAGGGAAAAATCATTTGGTTAGCCTAGTTCTCCTGCCTACAGCCCAGCTATGGAATTCCGAGACATAATTGCATTTTGGCCTCCGGTCACAACTGAGACCTCAATGATCCGGTGATGCTGTGATTCTCCAGGACGAGAAACATCCTGGGAGCTGAGAACATCCTGGGAGGAACAAACACCTACTCAGCTCCTCATTGTTCTTGGACTGTTACCAACTTGTTTACAAGGATGTACTGAACTCTCTGCAAGTCATTTGTTACATCTGTTTCTCCCGATGTACTGAGTACTGAATAAAAGGTGGGTAAACTGGAGGTTTCACCTTTGCTGCCCAGAGCAGCACTGATCAGACCCAAAGCTTAGCTTCTTCTCAGTCTCATTTTTCTACCTTTCCTGTAATTCCCCGTGTGCTGCCGTGGCTCACAGGAGACCAGGACTCACTGCAGAGGTTCTGGTAACGTCCCCTTCCCCTGTTCCCTACATATGTTCAGGAAAGCCCTTTCCCCAGCCTGAGCCCTTCCTCCTTCCTCAGCCACGAAATCAGGTCTCAAGGGCGGATTTCTCTCCTTCCCCCCTTCAACTCACCCTCTGTGCTGAGGGCCTCATTACCATCTCTCTCCGGGCCCTGGGCAGCAAGGGTCCTCCAGAGTCCCCTCCGCCAGGCTCACACCCTTCTGGCTGCCACAGCCCACTTGGCAATTTACACAGATGATCGAAGCACTGGCTTTAAGCTCAAGACTCAGCCAGGGTCTTGCAAGATCGAGTCCGCATCATTTCACCGGGGACCAACTTGGGACATCAGTGAATGCCTACCAGGGGTCGAGTCCATGGCTCCCACCGCAGCCCTCCTGCTCCATCTAAGCTCCACACAATTCTCAAGCTCCCATGGTTCAGTCTGCTGGAAGGGCTGCTGGCACCTCTAATTCAGCACAGCCAGGAGCAGTCTTGTCACCCCAGCCCCACCTTATCCCCAGCTGTACCTTTCTCTCACCTGGGACAGTGTCCCCTTGACCCTCTGCTTCCCCTCAGTGGCCACCTTTGCACCTAACAACTCAACACCTGGGGTCCCAAGGTGGCAAGGGCAAGACACATTCAGTTTGGGCATCAGCTGCATGGGGTGCTGAGACTGGAGGGGGTCCTCAAGGCCCAGGTGTCCAATGAGAAGGGCTGGGATGGACACAGCCTCAAAGGGCCCCAGGAGGGAAGAAAGAGGAGCCCCAAAGAATGAGCTCTAGACGAAGAGACAGATATCAAACGCCCCCAAAATTCATAAAAGCAATATTGGTCCATGCAGGGGTCTGCGTTGACCTTGAGGATCAGCAGAGCTGGTGGGCAGTGTGGCCACCCTGGGACCCCAGGTGTTGTCCTCCCTGGGACTCACACTGTGTCCCCTGCCTGTGTCCCCCAAGTCCCACAGACACAGGCTGCACCCTGGCCTCAGAAGGCAGAGGCCATACACATGTGGCCCAGGGAGCTGCACAGAGGAGTGGGTATGGGGGTTGACTTCACCTAAAGCTGAAGGATGAGCAGGAATAAACTGAGCGAGACAGACAGGAAGTGTGTTCTCAACAGAAGAGTCAGGGCACCGGACACACAGAAAGGGGCAGGACAAAGGATGCATTGCAGATGCGGGGCCAGAGAACTGCTGAGGTCCACTAGGGATGGAGCCCAAGGCGGGGGGACATGGACTGGCCCCGATCGGAAAGGGCCTTCTCCAGCCAGTGTCAGGGCTGTGGCCAGAGCTGTGACATGGTCACACGGAGTTTGGGAAAGCTAGCAAGCTCCAGTAAGCTGGCTCCTAGCACTCCCAGCCTGCCTGGCGCCAACCAATTCCCAAACCCCACCCTCTCAGGAAGCAAGCTGAGCTTGCTTGGAACAATCCCAAATCAATAATACATCTTAATCAAATAGTAGCAAATCTTTAATTGAAACCAATCACAAAATTACCTTCTCCTCCCCTCCAAAGAGGGTGCTTTTGATTAGGCAGTCAGAAAGCAGCATAATTTTCCACTCGGGGATTCAGGGTCCCTCCCAGACCCCCTCTCTGCTCTGTAGCCGGCCAAGACAAGGCCTGCAGGGGAGACTGCAAGAGCCTACATGGGCTGGGGCTCCAGGGCTGGGCTGCCATGTGGGTTTTCCTGTGTGGTCCCAGAGTGTGGGATGCACTTGCCGACACCCCCTGGGAGGCTGAGACTCCTGCAGGGAGGCCCTGGGTGACCCAGGCTGCTTGTCACTGTCTTCTCAACCCTGGGGACTGGAGGTGCCCGGAGGTGGCTGGCAGATGCTGGCAGTGCCAGCTCTGAGACCTGGCTTCTCAGGCCACTGCCGCATTACAGCCTTGTTCAGTGTGACTCCTGCCCAGCCTTGAGCATCAGTGGGGCCCTGTGATCTTTCCACCAGGTGGGTGGGGTCGCACCTGAGTCCCTACTCGCTACCAGGGACCTTTGTGACTAAGTGTGCCTTTGGCCCTGCTTCTGCCAGGTGACCCATACCTTGAGACCTGAGTCGCTGCCCCTGGCCAGCCTTGCACCGGGCTGTCACACATGGGAACCCCTCACCTTCCTGGAGAGCCTGCAGAAACATTGTGCCATTGGGTGGAAAGAGGAGTCACCAGGTATGGGAGCATCTGCCCAGCTCCCTGCTCAGCTGCATGAGCCCTTGGGACCTCTGAATGTTGCCTCTGGGTGGGGGGGGGGGCACAGGGGTCACCAAGACCCCTGGAGTCATCAGTGCTAGCACCATGTCCACAACACGTTTTCCTGACCCCTCCTGGGTCCCGAGGAGAACACACCAACTCCACATGGTGCTGGCAGCACTGTCACTGATCCTGCCCCCCTCCCATCAAGGGGACGGACTGCCGATCAGAATGCCCCACCCCTGCCATAGCAGCTTGTTCTGAGATGGACACAAGAGCCAGGCAAGGCCCATCAGAGGCTGGCATCAAGTTTGCTAAGCTGAGAGGAGGACGGCCTGAGGGATGGCAGTACCACCTTAGCCCCCCTCCAGGTAAAGCCAAGAAGAGCCCCATGAGGGGTACGTGGGGTGTCTGAGCACTGCTTGAAGCCCTGGGCCCGGCTGCACCTGCAGGCTCACTCTTCCAGCCCAGCCCTTGTGGGTTGAGCTCTGTCTCTTCTCTGTATGCCAGGGAAGGGCTCTTAACCTGTTCTCGAAGAAATGTCACAGACATATGCAAGCATCGCAGTGTCCCAGTGCTGGGCTAGGACATCGCTGCACCGAAGGGCAATTCCAAGGCCAAGACCCCAGTGGGGTCTCAGCACTGTGGAGAATGAGGACCCTTTATAATGTCAAACATTCTCACCAAAATCCCACCAAATGACCCCTGAGCCTTTGGGATCCCTTGACTGAGAAAATAACAAGGTAGTAAACTTTTAAAATGATGTTCTGTTCCCTCCACATCCACAGTACCTGCATACATCGGGAGGAAAAGACCACTCAAACACAAGTGATGTTAATTACCAGTCCCAGGAAATGCCTGGAGGCATGTGGGCTTGTGAAGAGCTCCCGCAATAGGACCCCGAGTCCCAGGCTCTCGGGACAGGCGGCCTCTCTTGAGCCCCAGGCACCTTCGGCCAGGACTGAAGTCTTGATTCACTGCTCTCTAATCCTCCCTACTTCTCTTTCCCAACCCTCTTGCCCTCTGCTAAGAGGGCCATGGTGCCCTTGTTCCCCAGGTCTGCCTGGTCTGGCCACAACCAGTTTTAAGAATGTTATCTCTGACTCTAGCTTAGCAGACATTGGTTTGAGGCACAACTTCAGAATTCTGGTCCTCAATTGGCTTCTGAATTAACCTCCTATCCCCCAAACACGCTCTATGTGAGTACTTTCTAACCTTAGTGAGTGTGAGGTCTCCTGGGGAAGAGGGTATTTCTGAAATACAGCTTCCTGGGCTTAACTCCAGGCTTTGATTCTGTAGATCTTCAAGGAGCTCAAGAATTGCATTTCCTATTTATTTCACTTAAGAGTATCACCTCAAATGGATGCACATTGAGGTGATACTCTTAAGTGAAATAAATAGGGCGCACATGTATAAATACTGAATAGTTTCTCTAGTGTGAGAAACTGAAAGTGTAAATAAGGACTAAAACGTGTAATAGATAATGTGAAATAGGAAGAAAAGGGGAAAAGGGGAAGTGGGAGGGGAAGGGGAAAGGAAAGAAGGGAATGGAATTAATATGAGAAAAGGAAACAAAGTCTTTGTAAATAGGGAGGGATGGAGGGGTTGAAGGGAGAGCAGGGGAAGGGGGAAAAAATAAGAACCAAGAGAGATTATGTAAAGGTGCAAATTTCCAATGATGAATGTCATTATATTGTATACCTAAAATGTACCAATAAAAGGATATACAAAAAAAAAGAATTTGCATTTCCTATAAACTTCAAGCTATGGCCTTGGATGCAAGGCTTTGTAGTCCAACCTCACTAACTCCAATGTTTCTGACACTATCTCCTGGTTTCACCTGTCCCCTCATTGCCTCACTAACTATAGAGATAAAAGAGATAATACTGAGGCAGTTGAGACAGGAAAGTCACTTCCTGCTGGAGTTCAAACAGGACCTCCAGGGCAGAGCAGTTTCCTGGGGCACTTCTGGTGTAACACCATTAAACTTCCCCAAGGAAGGAATGACCATTTCTACCCAATACTGTCAGTGAGATCTTTGGGGTCTCCAGAGTCTTCTCGAGCCACCCCTGGCCTCATTTCTACTCCTCCACTCCTACCAACTTGTTTAGCCAAGCTAAAACAATCCATTTCTGTGCAGTATGGAACTATCTCCAGATACTCCCTTACTTGGTGCACCACTGTTAACTACCCCCTCTTCCTTGATCATGGAACTCTGGGAAATCCACTAAAATGTGAGGCCATCTGAAGGCAGAGATAGCTCATACCTCCTCCACTGTCCACCACAGTGCCTGGCCCACAGTAGCCTGGGTGTCTGCTGGCTTCCAGAGAACTGACCACAGAGTCCTCAACCAGGAGGCACAGCCATTATAGCTAGAGGAGGGCCAGATCCAAACCCTTCATCATGGAGACAAAAGCACAGAGGTGCAAAGGAAAGAGAGGACTCACCAACAACCTCCCAGCGAAAGACTGTCACAGCCACGCCTCAGGTTTAAGGCCCAGGGCCCAGGCTTTTCCTGTGGCCTCTGGTCACTGAAGCAGCATTTGAGTGACAGGACCCCAGCAACATTTCCGACCTAGATTTTCACCTTGAAGACACTAAGAACCAAGGAGGGCTTGTTTTTTTCTCTCTTTGCTTTGGTAGCTAGGAAGCTCAGAGCCAAAGTTCTAGCCAGCATGAAAGAATGTGGTGGCATCTCATGGACTAACCCCATCCCTGCTTTCAATTTCTTCCTCTTGTTCCTTATCACTCCCCTGATAGCCTCACTTACTACTGCTTCCTCGTGCAGTTTATTGCATTCCTTCAGTTCATGGTATAGTGGCCAAAATGTAGCCAGGCAGCCACTGTGGCAGGGCTAGGATCAGAGCCCCTCACAGCCTCAGTCCTCAAGGGACTCAGACACAGCCGCAAACCCTGGGGATCTTTCAAAGATGGACTCACCGGGCTCGTGTGATTTTTCTCTAACTTTGGAAACTTCTCCGAAAACCCGGTCAAGCTTTTTCCCAGCATGCAGCACACAGAAAGCAAAACCTCCGGGACCGTCCATTTCACAGCTATTCTTGGGCAAACAAGAAGAGTCCCACAGGCACAGAACAGAAGTACATTTCATTACCCTAAGAAGACTCCAAGAACGGAAGGTGAGGCGCAGAGGTCACTGTGTTCTGACATGCACATTTGGCTAAACAATTAGCTGTTTTGTGCATTGTCATAAAAGACAGCACCTCCCATAAAACGTCCAAATGTTACCAAGGGTAGAATTGGACCTCAGGGCCCTATTTTCTGCCGCCTTGCAAGGCAGTAATTATGTCAGGCAGAGGTCCTCTTCTTCGCTCCGCATCTCCCATCCTGCCTTCTATCGTCCTCCCCTCCTCAGAAGCTTGGGGGTCACCCATGCAGAGCCTCGGGACCTTATCTAGAAGACACGCTCCACCTCTCCACATCGCCGCGCCAGCAGCAAAAGGTCGCTGAGCGTTATTCAGCCTCCACCCAGTGCGTCACTCACAAAGCAAAGGGGTTTGCAAAGGTGCCGCCAGCAGAACCACGGGAGCTCCTGAGGAAATCCTGCCCGTGTGGCCACCCAGCACTGCAGACCCCTGTGCCTGTGCCTGGAGACCCAGGCATGGCTCCCTGACCAGAGCCGTCACCCTGTCTCCCAGGAGAGACTCAGACCCTGTGACCTGATGACTCTTCATTTCCATCCTCTTCCACGCAACCCACAGGCAACGTCTCCCAAGC
The DNA here is from genome assembly GCF_000247695.1 of Heterocephalus glaber. Next base: position 4,667,823 of record NW_004624734.1, on the reverse strand, counting down.
TCAGGGCAGGTCCCATCCCCTCTGCCTCGCCGCCCCGTCCTGCCACAGTCCCACCATCCTTCAAGAATCCACCCACCCTTAGCTCCTCCAGAGCCCACCTGACCTGTCCTCAGCAAAACAAACTGGGTTCAGCTCCCGCCTCCCTCAGCCCCATAGCAGCTCCAGCCTTTGAGTCCCAGCTGAAGGCGGGGAAGACCCGCTCTGGCCTCCAGCCTGCCAAGAGGCAGCGGGCACAGTGGTAGAGCCCTAACAAACATCTAGGGGTAAATCACACTTTCATCTCTATTAGCTGTGCGGCTTCCATGTCAGATTTTTCTTAATGTATTTTGCCTAGCACGGTGGTGCACACCCGTAACCCCAGCACTCAGGAGCCTGAGGCAGGAGGATGGCAACAAGTCAGAGGCCAGCCTGGGCTACATAGTGAGTTCAAGGCCAGCCTGAACTACATGGCAAGATCCTGTATCCAAAACAAGTGTGTTTTGTGTTCTAAAATATACATGCATATATTGTGAATTTGACATTAGGTCCCCAAAGCAGGTGTGATGTCTGTGCTGGGGCTCCACAGGCTAGCTTCAAGGCCCTCTTTGACTCTAGGAGGCCCCACTTCCAGTCAGTTGTGCACACCAAAGGCTAGCACCTTGATTTACCCGGAAGTAGGGAATCATAAGACTTTTGTGCCTAGCCTTCCATCTTTTTTTAAAAAATATATGTGAGTGTGTGTGTGTGTGTGTGTGTGTGTGTGAGAGAGAGAGAGAGAGAGAGATGGTTATAATGAGATGTCCCCTCAAAGCCTCAAACCATCATAGGTCAGGATTATTATGGGGGTTTATAGCTGACTTCCTGTTAGGAGGTGTGGAAGAGGTGGCTGACCTAGGGTGACCCGGAAGGGCTAACCTTCTTCCTAGCTCCTTCCTTCACACTGCTTCCTGTCTGCCATGCCCTGAGCAGCTCTCCTGCACCCTGCCCCTCTTCTATGCTGTCCTCACAAGGACTGAAACTTTTAAAACATGCGCCAAAAACTTCTCCTCCTTTAGGTAGCCGTGTTGGGTATTTTATCCTAGCAATGAGAAAGTGACTAAGCTGGTGTATGTAAGTTGGCAGGGAGAGGATGTGAAGATCCAGAAGCAACAGCGAAGGCTAATGACTCAAGAGTCTCCAGAGCGGCTCAAAGCAACTGTGAGCGGCTTCCAGGGCAGCGCCAGTGCCCCTCAGTGCTGTGTTCTTCCAGGCATTCCTGGTGACCACGAAAGAGCAACCCACTCCTGTCTTCCCTGAAGGTTCAGTCCCCATTTCTGGCCCTGGGCCCATGCCAGATCCCCTTACTGATGGCTGGGGATGCAGACAGCCCAGATCTGGGTCCCAGTCTTGCAGGTGGGTGATCCTGTGCCAGGCAGGCCAAGCGGAGTCCAAGCTTGAGGCCCACACAGCCTGGCACGCCCTGAGGACCGAGGAGCCGGGTTCTCCAGGGACCACATGATTGAAGAACGGAGCGTTGGGATGGCCTCGCCCCTGCTCCACAGAGAGGGAGGACAGGGAAGAGGGGATCAGAGACAAACACAGCCACCCTGGACTTGGGCAGAATTGGGGCAGGAAAGGATTGCAGGAGGAAAAGCTCCGATATTGGATTTTCAGAGCTCTCGCCCATCTTGGGGAGTCTGTCATAAAGGAGCTTCTTCAGCCTCACAGCAGAAGTATGGGGAGCTTCCGAGCTTGGCCAGGGCCTTCACTCAGTCAGAGCAGCAAAGAAGAGAGAAAGCACTGGGTAGACAAAGACATTGTTATTTTTTTTGTTTTGTGTTTATTTAATGAGTTTCATCATCTCAGAAATCTTTCTCTTCATCAGATGTTTGATACCCTTGCAAAATTTTTGGTTTTTGAACTTGCATGTGGACCTTTACTCCATCAATTATGTAATTTTCATGTTGCACTGCATTCTGAAGTGCTTCTTCTGAAGAAAAGTAAATCCAACACATACCTTTATGAAAGCCAGTCTCTTTATCAAAAGGAAGAATGCACTTTCGTATATGGCCAAACTGAGCAAAGTGTTTTCTCAGCTCATTGGCTGTTGCAGTCCAAGGAATTTTCTGGACAAAAGCAACCTGCCGAGTAAAATTCGTACACAGTGCCAGGGTATCCCTCGCTATGGAGGCTGCCATCATTCAAGACACTGTTATTAAAAGGCATCACAGCTCCACATTCTTGACTTGAAAAAATAATTTATTTCTTTTTTCAGACAGGATCTTGCCAGGTAGCCCAGGCTGGCCTGGATCCTTGCATCTCAGCCTCCTGAGGGCTGGGATTACAGGTGTGCACCACCATGCCCAGCAAACTTCAAGTCTTCTCTACTTGATGCACAGCAGCATGACTGCAGTCCACACAGCCTCCCATCTGATTCAGAACCAGGACCCTCTTGAGCCGTGGTCACCCTCATTAAGTACGCTTTGTGCTGGCTGAGTTTTTTCCCTTTGCTTTCTATCTTTTTCACATTTATATGTTGCTTAAATTTTTAAATAATGAAGACCCATCATTCTATAAAAATGATAATAATTATTCTTTTGAAAAAGATGGGCTTTTTGTCTACACACAGGAAACAGGGATGAAGAGCATTTTGTGGCACTTCGCTGGCATGCTGCAGACCTGGGAACGAGGGTGCTGTCCCAGGGTCACCAGGATAGCATCGCGGGCTCAGCCGGTCAGCGGACACGTCCCCACTGCACATTAAAATGGCTAAGCCAGCTGAAAGTGTTTGTCCCCATCCTACTCACATGCATAAAAGATGTTTATGAATTAATAATTTTGTAATATGGAAACTCGCTTGTATTACACACTACAGTCACATGCCTTCCTAGGAAAAGTGTTTCTAGTCCAGAAAGCAGGATCTATATTCCTTAGTGATCCACGAAGAGCCCCATGTCTTCCAGATGGGAGTCTTTGTCCCTCAAATACACTGAGACCCACTGGAGGAGGACAGGGGAGGCCCATTTGCTGAGGCGTCGGGGTCTTGTGTCCCCACCAATGGAGAGAAAAGCTATAGATGATCACATCTCCACAGCAAGTCCAAAGAACTGGGTGCAGCTGTAGGAAATAATTGGAGGGTGTCTTGGTTACTTTTCTGTCATTGCTGAGACAAAATACCCAACACCCAAAGTTAAAGGGGGAGAGGTTTATTTAGCTCACAGTCTGTAGAAGTTTCAGTCCATAAACAGCTGTCTCCAAGGCAGAGTGGCATATGGCAGAAGAACAACAGTTTGTGATGGTGGAAGGTAGCAAAAGCAACAAGGGAGTGACCTCAATAGCTCTTTCTGCCCCCTTTATTTTAAGCAGATTACTTAGGGCGGGAGCACTCATGCCCTTAATCCTAGTGCCTTTGAGCCTAGCATTGCACCATGAATCAATTCCAGAAAAAGCCCCACCTATGACTTCATGAGGCTTTGGGGGGGCATCTAAACACAAGCCATAACAGAGGCTTTTGAAATTACATCTGGGTTCATGGGGAAAGGACAGTGATTAGTGAAGCCAGCCACAGCTGTGGAATATTGAGCCATGCGAATGCTGGGAATTTCTGGTGTGGTTCTAAGTTCTCGTATGTAGCGCCTTCATCAAAATTTTCCTTCTGTTACTTCTAGAGATGATTAAATTGCCTGGAATATTACAGAGGAACAAACTCCCCCCACCCCGGGTTCTTACCTCACCTTCTTCCCCAGGAACATCTGAAATTCGGTTTAGGTATTCTTTTCTGTCAGTCAGTTTACATTCAATAAAATCCACTAATTAGAAGTGTACAGTGATGTCAGATTTGAAAAGGACATACAGTCCTCTTAACCACCACTACGTACCTGATATGGAATGCGTCCATCTCCCCAGAACGTTTCCTGGTCCCCTCTGAAGTCAGTTCCATCCTTCAGTCCCCCGACGTGGACATTGGTTTGTTTCTAGGATTTTTAGCTACAGTGATGAGACTAAGGAAACACCTTTGGGTAGAGGTTTTCTTTCTGTTTGGTCAATACCTGGGGATGCAATCGCTGGGTCAGGTGGTAAGGGTACGTTCAACTTTGTGACAAACTATCAAGCTGTTTTCCAAAGCTACGGCCCACTTGGAATTCCCACAGAAATACATGGGATTCTGGTTCTCCTCTCTCATTTCAGGACTTGTTATTATCCACCTTTTAACACTGGTATTGCATTCTTTGCGTGGAGCTGATACCTGTACATAACACATCCTAATTCCTTTCTTCACCCTCTTTCCCTCTCCTTCCTCCCTTTCCGCCCATCTCTTGATCCTCTTCCCCTTTGAGAATGATTGATCTCCCTACTTTCTATTATCTTTTATTTTGCTCTTTATTTGTAATTTGAGTTTCTCATATAAGAGAAACCATGTGCTACTTAAGCTTGTATGTACAATTTATTTCACTTGACAATATGATCTCAGGTGCATCCATTTTCCTCAGATGACTCAGTTTATCCTTCTGTATGGAAAAGTAGCACTTCATTCATCCATCAGTTGGTGGACATATAGGTTTCTTCCAAGATTTAGCTATTATGAATTATGCTGCTATAAACATGGATATGTGTGTATCACTGTAATATGATGCCTTTAACTCTTTGGAGAAGATACTTAGAAGGAGAATAGATGGGTCAAATGGAAATTCTAGTTTTAGTTTTTGGAGGACTCTCCATACTGATTCTCATAGTGGTTATACCAGTTTACATTCCCACCAACAAGGTAGAAATGCTCCTCTTTCCCCAAAGCCTCACCAACATTTGTTGTTATTTGATTTCTTGATGATGGCCATTCTTTCTGGGATGAGATGAAATTCAGTGTTGCTTTAATTTTCACCTCTCTGATGGCCAGTGATATTGAACATTTCTCTGTGTATTTACTGTGATAACGGTGAAGATCTTTTCATGTGCTTGGCATCTGTACACCATCTTTCCCATCTAATTTGTTCAAATCTTTTGCCTGTTTTTTATTGAGTTGTTTTTCTTTTATTACCGGGAAGTAAGAGCTCTTTTATATCTGGCTATCATTTCTTCATTAAGTGTGTATTTTGTAAATGTTTTCTCCTTATCTGTGTTGGCTTTGTCATTCTCTTAATGACATCTTTTGAGGAGTAAATGATCTACATTTGAAGCCCACTGATCTATATTTTTTTTCCTTTTAGTTGATGTATTTTATGTTTTATTTTACAGCTCTTGCCAAGTACAAGATCATGAATTGTTTCTCCTACATTTTCTTTAGAAGCTTGATAATCCTAGTTCTCACATTAGGCCTTCATCCATTTTTGTGTTAATTTTCTTTTTGGATAATTTTTTGGTAGGGGAAGTAAGTGAGGTAAGGATGGTCTTTTTGCATAAAGATATCCAGTTCATTGAGCTGCCTTAGGATTTAAGTCAAACATCAAGTAAACATATATATATTATATTTATAAATATATATACATATGTAAACATATGTATATGTACATATATGTGTGAGTAATTCTATTTCTGGGCTCTATATTATACTTCATTGATCTGTGGATCTACCTTTTTGCCAATACCAGCAGTCTTGATTAATGTATATTTACAGTAAGTGTTGAAGTTAGATTGTGTGAGTATCCTGATTTTTCAAAATTATTTAATCTCTTCAATATTCTTAGTATTTATATATCAACTTAGGAATTGGTTTGTCAATTTATATTTTTAAATCCTTCTAGAATTTCAATTATGATTCCTTTGAGTATGTAATTAAATGTAGGGAGACTTAATATTGAGTTGTGTAATCCATGAACATAGTCTATCTCTTTATTTAGTCAAATCTTTTAAAATTTCTTTCAGCAACCTTTTGTAGTGTTCAGTGTATAAACATACATTTTTTTGTTAAATTTATCCCTTAAAATTTAATTCTGTAAACTGTAAATGGTACTGTTTTTTAATATTTCAAATGATGATTATTCATTCATATTATATAGAAACACAGTTTACTCTTGTGTACTGACCTCATATCCTATAATCTTAAAAAGCTCTCTTTAGGCCTTTTAGGGGATTTAGCTCAGTGGTTCCTCCACCTGCCTTGCAAGCACAATGTCCCGAGTTTGATCCCAGCTACCAAAAAAAAAGCTCACTTTATTTCTAGTAGGTTTTCTTTTGTAGATTCCTTAGAATTTTTTACATGGAAGATAAGGTCATCTGGGAAGAAACACAGTTTTGCTTCTTTATTTCCAATCTGTGGTTTTTTTATTTCTTTTTCTTACAGCATGGCAATGTGTAGGAGTTCACATTTAATGATGAATATAATGGTTATTATATTGCCCCATTAATATATGGACCATTATAATGGTCATTGTTCCTAATCTTAGGGGAAAACATTGTCTTTAACCATTAAGTATAATGTTAGCTGTAAGGTTTTGTCGATTTATAAAATTCCTTTCCATAACTAGTTTGCTGAGTTTTTAATCATTAAGTGTTAAATTTTGTCAAATACATTTTCTGAATCAATGGAGATGATCTTTTTTTTCATTTTAATCTGCTAACATGACAAAATACATTGATTTTTTTTGTATGTAATTTCTGGGCTAAACCTTACCTGATCATAATGTATTATCATTTTATATATTATTGGATTCAGTTGACTAAAATTTTAGTGAGGATTTAGGTCCAAGAGGGATATTAGTTTGTAGTCCTCTTGTATCTTTGTGTGGTTTGGCTATCAGGGTAATACTAGCCTCATAAATAACTTAGATGATTCCCTCCTATTTCCAGGAAGATTTAGTGTATATATTTTTTTCTTAAATGGCTGGTAGAATTTACTAGTGAAGACAGTTGAGCCTGGAAGCCCTTCCTTTCTTTCTTTCTTTCTTTTCTTTCTTTCTTGAATAGCTTTTTAACTACAAATTTGTTTTAATACATATACAGCTATTTAGGCAAATATAGAACTATTCCAGATGTTCTATTTCTGCTTGAAAGAGCTTTGTTAGTTTGTGTATTTCAAAGAACGTGTCCTTCTTATCTAAATTGTGGGATTTATTGGCATAAGGTTTCCATAGTATTCTCTTACTGCTATTTTAATATCTGTATGTATTTAATAGGGTATGTAGTGATGTCTCCTCTTTCATTCTTGGTAATTGCATCGTCTTTCTTTTCCTGGTCAGTCCAAATGGAGACTTTTTCTGATTATTTTTTGTTGAGTTGCCCTCTTTTTCTAGTTTCTTAAAATGGAAGACAAAATTATTGATTTGAAACCATCTCTCAATATAAGATTGAATGCTATAAATTTCTCTTAAAGCACTGCTTTAGCTATGTCTCACAAATTTTGATGTTTGGTTTACATTCTCATTTGCTTCCAAAAAATTTTTTTTAATTTTCCTTGTGATTCCTTCTTTGACCCATGAATCATTAAGAAGTTCATTTACTTTCCAATTCTTCTGAGAATTTTTCAGATATCTTTTTGGTATTGACTGCAGGTTTAATTCTACTGTGATCAGAAAACATTCATATGACTTCTAGTCACTTAAGTTTATTAAGACATCTTATAGCCCCAAAATGGCCTGCCTTGGTAAATATTTTTGTTTTCTTAAAAAGAATGCTTACTTTGATTTTGTTGATTGAAATATTCTCTAAAGGGCAATAAGGTCAAATGAATTGATAACAATGTCTTTCACATCCTTTTTTATGGTCTGTATTTGTTTTACCTAGTATCAGGAGAGGGATATTGAAATATCCAACTATAGTTCTAGATTTGTCTATTTTCCTTTTTATAGGTGAATCTCAACTTTTTCATTTGAGGCCCACTTAGCAATTGATCTTGCAATTCATTAACCTACCTATTCCCATTTTCCAAGGCAAATTACGAAGGAAAAAAAGATTAACAAAAGTAAAGGCTAAAAGGTATTGTACCAATATGGTACTAGGAACAATTTAAAACCACATGAATCCATGACCACTTTGATAATTTAAAAGAACAAAGTGTCTTAGTTACTTTTCCTCATTGCTGAGACAAAATACCCAACACCCAAAGTTAAAGGAGAAAAGGTTTACTTTAGCTCACAGTTTGTAGAGGTTTCAGTCCATAATCACTGGCTCCAAGGAAGGGCAGCGTAGCAAAGGGGCATTGCAGAGGAGAAACAGTACATGGCAAGCAGGCAGAAGACAGCAAAGCAGCAAGCAGCAGCAGAACCAGTGAAACAGCAGAAGCAGCAATAGACCTGCCTTCTTCCTGTCCTTTTAATCCCTTCCAGGCTACCTGACTTTTGGGTGGTGCCACCCACACCCAGGGTGAGGCCCTCAAATCCCAGCATCACGTACATCCTTAATCCCAGCATCACACACCCTAACCCTGCCACCTTTGAAACTCCCCACCTGTGACCATATGAGGCTTTGGCAGGACATCTAGATGCAAACCATAACACTATAATTCTTAAAAATTCAGAGCATTTGAACTGTTTGTCTAAATACTTGGCAAAAAGATTTTTTGCTAAAGAATTTTACCAGGAATTTTGCGATGTGACGAGGAAGTCAGACTTTCTGATAGAATGCTAAAATATAGAGTTCTCAGTGGACTCTAGCAATGTATCAAATTTACTTTGTGAGAACTATACTTGGCAACCTTTAATAACTCAAGGAATGACTGGCATGCAGACACGGGTCATACATGAGAAAATGAATGGGATTGTGCATTGTTCGTTACCGGAAATGGCTTCTGAACGTGCATTTTTAGTAGCCTGTGACCTTGCAGATTGGGATTCCCACCAGCAGGCTATGGACCTCACACTGAGAAACACAACTCCATATGAGGGCCCAGAAGGGAAACGGCTTTCAGGGTATTGTGCCAGGGAACTCTTGGCATCTCCTGGAGGCCCACTATGGTTCTTTCCACGATGATTACCCTACTCATATTCATTTTCCCTTTGACAACTAGGAAGTTCAGAGCCAAACTTGCAAGTCAAGCTTTAAGATCCTGTTCCTTGGGTGTTTTCTTCTCACTTCTTCTATTTCAAATTGGCATTTGCCCTAATCTTATTATTCGTACTGTTCTAATGGGTTGGACATACATCTCATCAGCCACGTCTTTTTTCTTTATTATTTGTGTGTGTATGTGTGTAACAAGTCATTGCATGAAGGAATAAATACGTGACTCTGTCTGAAGATCCTACATATATTTCTACAGCCCCTGAATGCTAAATCCCTGACCACAGCTTCACAGTCTGTCAACCTACTGAGACCCCTGCCAAGCAGCTAAGAATACCCTTACATAGTTTCAAGCTTAACCCTTGGCAGTCAGAGGTGAAGTTGCAGCTTCCTGTGGCCTTCCTGACTGAGCAGCACTGTGGATCAGAGGCTCAGATAGGGCCCGGTGGGCACAAGGGGGCTGTGTATGAGAAGTCATCCTGACCAGACTGCCTCTCAAGCAACCTGGATGCCCAGGGTTGTTTTGCACATTCTGCAAGACCAGTTACCAGGGTCTAGAGTCCTCGCAAACATGACATTGTAATTTCAGTTATGTTTTATTTATGGGGAGTAGTGCGGCAGCCAGAGTGTGTTAACAAACAAAGATGATTGCTTCTGAGCCACTCTCTCGTCCTGAGGTAATTAACACAAAGTAATGCACCAGTCGGGGGATTCAAAGAGGTGGAAGTCTTTTCCATAGGAAAATGATCTGCAGCCCCCAGGCCAAAAGAGTGGGATCCAGGAAAGCAAGGACACGTTTTATCTTTGGTTTAAGGTGCATCATTAAAAGGCACTGGCATAAATTATTCTTCCTTTTAAAAAAATCCATACAACCTTAAGAAAACTACAGAGTATAAAATGTCAGGGGCAGAGATGTGTGGATTTGCAGCTGTTAGCAAAGTGGGCCGGGGGCTCCATGTGTGTCTTGAACAGCATAAATTAAAAATATTGACTGCAAACAAAATAGCATTTGCAATCAGCTCAATGTTGCAATGTGTTATACAGACCATTTGCTTTTAAAAAAATTAAAATATGAATCAAACTTGGATGACAAAGAAGTTCAACTTCTCCGGAAAAAATCAAATACATCATCAAAAGGTCACCATTCATAGACAAATTGCTGTTAAAATTTATTACTTGTTTGCAAAATGTACCGTTGATCATTGGTAACTGCTAAATGCTTGGGCGCCCCTGACAGAAGAAATAAATAAATAAAGCACCCTGCATTCATTAGGGAGAAAAACAGGAAAAGGTACCTGGAAGGCCAGCACCCAGCTGGAGGAGGGTAGAAAGAGTAGAGGCTGCTGGGCAAGGGGAAGCAGAAGAGGAACCAAGGAGCTCAGGGTGGAAAGAAAGAGAGAAATAATCACTGCAAGCGGGCTCCTTGTACTCCCTGGGATAGCCCGAGATGACCGATGAAAAGCACAGAAGGCCAAGCTTCTCCGTGTCAACCAGCGAGAGTCCTAAGCATGGCAGGACGGCACCTGCACGTTCTGTCCCACTCAGGCACTGTCCCAAGAGCCTTGCCCACACCCTGCTGTGTGCCAGGTGCTTGTACCTGCTCGCTTACAGGAAGGGTTCCCCACCTGGCTCGGAACGACCTGCCGGCAGAGACCATGCAGGGCCAGATCTGCCCCTCCAGCGGCCGGCAGAACTCCAGGCACCACACGGCACTGTGAGGGCTTCGAGGCATGCGCCCCACCTCGCCTCCATCCTCCCCACACTGGACAACAGCCAGGGCCCACCAGCACATGGCGTTCCTCTGGCCATAGGCCTGGCTCAGGAAGAGCCACCTGGCTCTTTTCAGTTTAGAAAGATGTGAGCGGAAGTTGGCTAGAAATATTCTGGAGTCTTCTGAGGAGCTCTGCTGCTCATCTCAACAACTGGAGCAAGGAGGTACTCTTGTTGCTTACATTTTACAGATGAGGAAACTGAGGCACAGAATGGTCACAGAAGCAAAAATGTAGAATGGGATTCAAGCCCAGGACCTATGAGGGGAGCTCTTGAAGGAACCTGGAATGGAGGTGGTGGCTGAGTTGGAGGTGGACCCCAGAGCCCCACAATCTGGGGCCCTCAGAGAAAGGGGGTCCCACAGCGAAAGAGAGGCCATGCCCCCTGTGTACCCCTGAGCAAGCCCCTGGGGCTCCTGAGTCCTGACATGGGGGTCCTTGCTGCCCTGCTGTTCTGGGAGGGCCTGGGAGGGGGCTGTGTCACACCCCCAACCCCTTCTTTATCCCCTCCTTAAGGCAGACTTCCCAGGTCACCAGTTCCAGTCTGGCTGGAGGCCACAGGGCTGCATCAGGGCAGATGTGTGCAGAGAAAGAAGGCTCTGCTCAGCCCGGGTGGTGGGAGGTCCAAGGGGCGGGGCAGAGGAAAGTGACCTTGCAATCTTTGCATAGAGCTTGGAAGGGAAAGGACAGGCATACCCAAAGGATGGGCTCCAGGCAGAAAGCCAGATGCCCAGGAAGGAGCCTACAGGTCGGGGGTGGGGGCCTGTCTGAGGCGTGCCTGGTGGCAGAGGAGCTGGGTGGGGAATCGCCATCACTTTGAGGGCTTCACACAGCCTTCGTTTTCTGACATGCCCAGGAACAAAAGCTCTTTGGAGCCTTTCCTCATGCACTGTGATTCTCCCTGCCAGCCCTGCCAAAGGGACAGTTTGTCCTCCCGGTTTGCAGAGAAGGAACCAGAGGCAGAGGTGATGGGATGTGTCCGGGTCACCCAGGGGCAGGGGCAGAGCTGGGGCTCCTCTCCCAGCTGAGAGCTGCAAGTCAAGTTTCATTCACGAGGCTACCATGGCCCGGCCTGAGCCCTGTGCCCACCAGCTCCTCCTGTCCTTCAGCCTGTGTCCCCTCAGCCTCCCGGGAGGCAGGCCCTGGGGTGAAGTGTGGACAAGGAGCCATGAGGCCCAGGTAAACTCCCTGCCTCCAAAATTCTCTGGATTTGTGCTGAAGTACATACCCCAGGCCCTGCCCTGGACTTCTGGACCCAGAATCTGAGCAAACTGGGAATCTGTATTTTAACAAGCTCTACAGATGCTTCTTCCCCTAGGTAAAGCATGCAAACTGCACTTCTTCGGGGAGCGGGTGGGGGGGGGGGGAGCTTTCTTGGGAGGCAGCCAGGCCTCTGGTCAGGGCCACACTCTTCCCTGGAGTCCTGGGAGTGACCCAGAGTGGGGTGCAGGGAGGGAGGAAATGTGACCCCCAGAAGTGTGCAGGGAGCTCACCACAAGGAGGGAGGACCCGGAAGAGGGCTGGGGACCCCGTGCTGGAGAGGCGCTCAGAGAGGGAGCCAGCCAGGCAGAGTGAGGAGAAAGGAGGAACAGGGAGTGGCTCCTACCTGCCATGTCTCCCAGCCCCTCCTAAGAGCCGGCCAGCCCCCTCCCCACATGCCCGCCACCCCCAGCCCAGCTGCTGGACACCCAGGGCTGTGCCAAGTGAGTCTCCGTGACTGTGCCAGGCTAGGTGCACACATGGCGAAGGGCAGCGGTAGGTAGAGCCTGACACCAGGAGCACAGAGGCAGGGGAAACACTCAGGTCCTCGGCCAAGTGTGCAAGGCCATGTGGGGGTGGAAGGCAGGGACAAAGAGGCTGCTGTGGCCTGGGATGGGCTGGGGACTTTCTAGGAACATGGGGGTCATGACTCAAAAAGAAAAGAGAGGGCAAATTGGACTTCATTGAGTACCATCCATGTCCCCGTGGCCTCATCTTTATCTTCTTGTTAGATCCTCCAAGAGCTCAGTGGTGGAGAAATCCTTGTACCCATATTACAGATGAAGAAACTGCAGCAGGAGGGTGAACAGCCACCAGGTCCTCAGCTGATAAGACAGTCCTACTCAGCCTCAGGTGTGTCCAGTGCTAAAGTCATGTTCCTTCCCTGCACTAAAGTTTCTCAGTGCTTCCAAACACACAGAACAATGCCCAAGACTTTTTTATAGCAGTGTAATTCAACAACAGCACAGTGATCGCAGGCAGTTGGTACAGGCCACAGCAAGGGAAGCTCACACAATAAATGAAGCAGGAGTCCAGAGGAGCACACAGTGTGAGCAGTGCCCAGTGATGGCTTCCAGCAGTGCTAGGAATTAGCTCCACATTTATTAATAGTTCCCTACACTAGCATTCTTGACATTCAGGATGTTACAATAAAATCTCTATTAGGGTTTAGATCTAAAATGTCCCCCAAAAGTCTCATGAGTGTGGAAGGCGATTGGATCATGGGGCACTGTGCTCATCAGTGGATTAATTCATTGATGAGTTCGTAGCTAAATGTGCTATTAGCAGGCGAGACCTGGTTGGAGCAGGTGAGTCACTGGGGATAAGACTTTAGAGAGTAACTCTCTTTCTCTGGCTCTTCTTTCTCTCCCAGCTGCCATGGACTTCCCTTCACCAGACCTTTTCAACCTTGAAGCCATGGACTGAACCCTCAGAAACCATAAGCCAAAATAAATCTCTCCTCCTTAGGTTGTGGATATGGGGTATTTTGTCCCAGGGACAGGAAAGCTGACCAGTACAGTAGACACCATTATTATCCCCACTTTTACAGGGGATAAAATTGAGGCACAACAAAGTTAGATAATTAGTTTGAGATTCCACAGCTTCTACGTGGCAAGACCAAGCAGTAAATGGAGGCAGGCGGCCTATGGAGTGCTTGCTGTTAGTGATCACAGTGTGCTGTTGCTTTGTGTACATGAGTTCCTGAATTCTCCCAACAGCGCTGTGAGATTAGCACCACCAGTGTTCACCTAGCTGACATCTCCAGCTTCCTGCACCTGAGAGAACTCTTGTTCCCGTTTCCTCCTACCCTCCCCCACCCGGGTCTTCATCCAGGCTGCTAAATGGCCATTCACCCTCCAACTTGTCCTTGAGGCTTCTCTTTCCTCCACACCCCTACCCAATCCAGAAGCAAGTCCTCAGCCCTTTTCCCAGCAGAGATCCTGAATCTGAGCTCTTCATACCCCTCCATCTCCGCCTCTTCCAATGTAAGTCCAAGACACTCTCCTCTCTTTGGACAGCCCCTGCTCTACTTCCTGCAATGGCGATCCATCCTCCACATGCAACCTGAGGGCTTAAATTGTCCTGAAGACCTTATTTTTTAAAACTTCGTTATTTTTGAAAACTTCATTTCATTGGATGGACATCCTCTCCATTGCTTACCTAATCCCACATTATGAGGGCATTGCTTTATTTCCAGTTTTTCCTTCTGTAAAGACTGCTACACCACACATCTCTATGGCTAATGCTTTGACTGGATTACAGCTTCCCTAGGATGATTTTCTAAAAAGGAATTGTTTCAGATTAAGAAAAAAAGACAAGATTGCTGCTCCTGTGATGAGGGCTAGGTTTGGGTGAGGAAGGCATTTCCACACGATTGAGGGGTGACTGTACAGAGTCTGCGCACCTCATCATTAGCTGCAGCAACTGGCTGTGAGAGGTGGCCAGTGTCAGAGTGAGACTCTCAGCACACACTGATTACTTTAATTGCAAAGGTGAGAGGACTAACTTCCTGTGATGCTGGGTGGGGGTGGGAGAAGCACCTTTCTGGCACTGATCTCCCATGAGCACCTGCGCCTGGGGCCCATCTAGGTCCACGTGCTGAGCCAGGTTATTCAGAATCTTAGTGAACATTTTCTATCTTTTAAAAAGTTGACATCCTCTCACAGTTTTCCTGTTCCTTCCAAAGTAGGACAGATGGACGCAAATATTCCATTAATAAGCAAGCTTTTCTTTGTTTATTCACTCTTTGATTGCTGAACAGGTGCTTCCAAAACTTTACTGTCATGTGAACCATTTACATATGAATAATAGTCAGTGTGTCTATGCTTCTTTTTCTCTTTGGCTACCAGGAAGCTTAGACTGAAATTTATGATTTAAATATAGCAAAGGCCTTCTTCCATAGGCTATATTCCCCCCACCCTCGGTACCAGGGATTGAACTCCCATCCTTGAGCTTGCACAGCAGGCGGCAAAACCACTGAGCTAAATCCCTGGCCCTTGTAGGCTCTATTTTTGCAAAGTGTGTATCTCTTCCTTCCTCTTTTAATCCCTCTGGTCCTGATGCTTCACTGTTTACATATTTTTTTATCAGGTTTCCTATTGTTCTGCTCAGAGCCTTATAGAATGAGGAAGGGCATAATTATTACTAAAGTATTTCATGAAATGCTGAAGTAAACCTCTACTGGCATGAGCTTTTCTCCTCTCCAGGAATCACCAATTAGTACATTTGGTATAGCTTTCAAGACCTCACCAGATCAATCACTCAGAATAGCATTTGGGCCATGGGTACACTCCACCCAGAGCTTTCCAAGGAGAAGGGGGGAACATGGTTGAAACACCATGGAGGTACAAAAACTGAACTCTAAACTATACCTCCAATTATGGCCAGAAGGGCCAGGTCACACTGAGTGTGGGAGGAAGCTGTGAGTCTGAGGGTCACCTGTGGCATCTGCCTCATGATTTCCTTCCTTCACTCATCAGCCTCTGAGTTCTGCACAGTGGCCTCCTTGGACATGGACCAGGTGCCTCGGATGCTCTTAATGGTGGACAGGAGGACAAAGGGCAAAAAAAAAGAGCAGCAGGAAGGGGGCAGACTGACCCACCCTGCAGCTCCTCGCTTTGCTGAGCCTCTGGCCCAGACCCTCACCAACTGCAGTCTGCAGTGCATTTTGAGCCCCACAAGCCCCGTGTGGCCTGGCCCAGGAGTGACAAACCAGCATCATCACCATCTGCCTTGGGAACTGGGCAGTGAGTGGCCACTCACATCCTCTAGAAGGGACCCCTGGGCTCATATCCAGGGTATGTCCTAAAATGGACAGTTTCTTATTTTTAATTTTTTTCATTATAAAAGGTCACAGAAACATAATTTCATTTTTATTATGGCCTGTGAGAAATAAACCATAGTAAAAAGAGGGAAGGTGGGCTGTGGCAAAG
This sequence comes from Heterocephalus glaber, assembly GCF_000247695.1. The sequence goes on along the minus strand of NW_004624734.1, from coordinate 4,651,976 downwards.
TGCAGTGGGACATTGTTCTCCTCTGAAATGAAGGGCATGAACCTCTCCTCCAGCTTCCTGCTCCCAGTGCTCCAGTCCCACAGACTTAGCCTGGATTCTTCCCTCACTGCCTTCCCAGCTAACAGGCACCACGCCAGGCTAGGGGCTGCATCCCCAGACCAGAAATGTGGGGGTCCTCATAGGAACTCCAGGATAAGGAAGGGACTGCATGACTGATGGCTGGGGGGATGTCGTATCCTGCCCTCCTAGAAGATAAGGAAGGATCTTACTTATCTTTAGCATCCCATCAGAGTCGATGATACACTGTGGACATTTGGTAAATGTTTATTAAATGAACACATTTGTGGATGGATGGATGGATGGATGCATGCATGCGTGCATGTATGCATGCATGGATGCATGGATGCATGGATGCATGGCTGGATGGGTGGATGGGTGGATGGGTGGACGGATGGGTGGGTGGATGGGTGGATGGATGGACTTTTAAGGCTTCCAGTCAGCCCTAGGGTTCTGCTTCTCCATGGGCTTGACCGGGCTTTTCTAACCTCCCTGCCTTTTCCCATATCATATCCTCTGCAGGACACACCATGCCTCCCTTTACCCTCATCTTCCGGGTGAATCCTTACTCAGTTTTTGAAAAACAGCGCAATTTGCCTAATCCTTCTCTCTGATTGATTCATCTCTCTCTTCACTTTCACAACCTACATTACCCCCTCCTGTGGTCCTGTTTTATATCATGCTTCCCTCCTTAAGGGCAAAGGCCAGGCAGAGACTCCTTTTGTGCCCAATTCAGACACCCAGCTAAGTCTTTGCTTTGAGAATTAAATTGACTTTCAAGTTCAACCTGTTTTGACTTCTTTCAAGGATCCCTGGTGGTCTGTAATCAGAATCCTGTAAAACTGTTTTGGAGATTATCCACAGCAGGACAATAGTGACTAAGGCTTCACTTACACAGAGAAAATTAGAATTTTCACCCTCCCTGACTTGAAAGTTACATGAGATTCACTACGTATCTCCATTACATTAACATTAAAAGTTTATTCACCCAGTTTTATTTCCAAAGCAGAGAGGGACACTTTCTGGTTTAATTGCTGGACCTAGAGTTTAGAGTGGAAAGGGCAGCTGCCTCCAGAGCCCTGAACCACATTTGGGACAGCTTGGAAAATGTGGACGCCTATGACCTAAACTCACAAGGCTAATCACACTGACACTGGTGAGAGCAGAGCTGAGCCTTTCCCTACTGATGATCCCCAAATTTTGTCAGACTGTCACCATGAATGTCAAGTATCCTTGAGAGGGAACTGACTCATTTAAGCAATTTCTGGGACTCAGTCTAGGTGTTTGTTCTCCCATCCTAAAATAAAGAGTGTTTCCCAAAACAGCAGTGAATCCCAATCAGAATGTGAGCATTTCCATTCTGATATCTCCCCAGTTTTCTGGGTGGGACACACGAAGGCTCAACTGGGGAAATGACTGGAAGAGAATTTCCTCCTTGGGAAAGTTTCTTTGACCCCCTAAAAAGCAGGGCAGGTCTTCTGAATAAATGTTAACTCTACTTGCAATGTTGGAATAAAATCCCTTTCATCCTGTCCAGGGGTGAGACATGGCCTTGGGAGAATGGTGCCATATTTGGGGTGAGGATGGGACATAGAGGATTGTGCTCCCTCTGTCTCTTGGCATCTCCGTGGGCAGAATCCACAGAGCACCTTAGCAAGCATGGCTGGGTGTTTCCATTCTTTGGAGTCTCCCTGCCAGCTTGGTACCTGGTTCAAGGTCAATGCCTATGGGAACTTTTAAGAGTAGTTTTAGTAGGTTCTCTGTCCCTGTAAGAGCAGGATGGATGGATGGATGGATGCATGCATGCATGGATGGATGACTGGATGGATGGGAAGAGAACCCAGTGTGCCCTTAGTTCCTTCATACTGGGGGCGGGCTCTGGCTTTCATGCACATGGAAGAAAACAAAGGCACTTTTGTGCCTAAGTAGCCAGAACCCTACAGAACATGGCTTATTCCCATTCCCATCTTGTGGACTGCTCTGGGCCCAGCACTGGGAAGAGCCAAGGAAAAGGCCATTTTGAAAGGCCTGACTTTGATCATCCTTAAAGGAACTTCCTCAACTTTGTTAACATTCAGCACAGGAGAAAAGGAGTCTTGTGAAGTTTTGTTAAAATTCATGGATGGCCAAAGACGCTATCCTGTCCAATAACCTCATTTCATGTATGGGGAAACCATGAATGCCTGCTCAACTGCAGAGCCATGGTGACCCTTGAGGCAGAACTATATCTCACTGATTCTGATTCCTGGATGGTTTACCAGGTGTTTAGGAATCTTAGCCAAAGTAAGCTAGACCTGAGTCTAATACCTCCAGCTAGGGCCCTTTCTAAAAAAAAAAAAAAAAAACACGATTCAGTTGAAAAATCCTCTGAATCATTTTCAAAAATGCCAGTGCTGGGACCCAGTTCAGATGCTGACAACATTGGTTCTGGTGCTGCCAGGCACAGATTTTTTAAGCTCCGAGGATATTCTAGTGTGCAAATAGGGCTGGGAACTGAGAACTGTGTTCTAAATCTCACCACTTCGCTGCGGCAGAGAACTGCTGGTGTCTGGTGGTTTATTTCCCTTCCTCTTGGATATAGGCTCAGGGCTTTGGGTCAACAGGAAAATAGAGAAAGACCTCCAGCTCACCCCTGGAAATAAGCTGTCCACTCCCCACCTTTAAAAGACACAGAGAAGGACAAGGTTTGGAGATCAAGTTAAATGTCCAATTTATTTTTATAACTTGAAACCAGAACAAACTTGGCTTTGAACAAGCGTACAAATGAAATGGTAGACACATGCTGAACTCAACATTGTGACATTAAGGGAAAAAAGAGGCCCCAAATCTTGTACAGAGAATAAAAAGAACAATAAATATTTTACTAAGCCATATTGAAATGACCTCCTGTCATCTCAACATTTTATCCATAATTAAAAAAAAAGTGCCCATTTCTTAAACAGAGCACAAATACCAAGCAATAATAAATAGTTCCAAACTTGTAGTAAAAGACAAAACCTCCAAGTAAACAACAAAAGCTCATACAATAAGTAATAGAAAAGGTAATAAAAATATTTTGCCTTGCCAGTACAAATGCAAACAACTGAAATCAATGTAACTTTGCTTTGCAGGGCTGAGATACAAAGAGCACCAAATCACAGATTTGCCTGTGTTCAACAAAACTCCCGGCTGATGGATGAGCCGGGATGCAGGGCTGATTTCCTTACTTTTCACATTTTGCTTAGAGTAATTCAGTCTCCTCTCCCCTTGAGACTCTCCAATGGCAAGTGGCAGGTTCCAATGGGGGGCAACTTTGGGCAAAGTTGTGGCAGTGTGGAACCCAGGCTGAGGTTGGTGGGGTCACCCAGGCCAGAGCCCTCTCTCTGGGTCACCTGCTTTGGGGTGCATTATTTACTTATTTTTAATACAGAAGAGAAGCAAAATTCTCTTCTCTCTGCAGTCCACAGAGACACACAAGCCTTGTGCTTTAGGATGGCTTCGTCCTGGCATTCTGGTGATTGTGTGTGAGCTGGTGAGCACTGGCTACCAGTGAAGGCCGCAGGACACCACCGTGGGGACTCCGCAGCCGCTAACACGGCAGGGGCAGGGCCCGGGGCAGGGAAGGCAGCCCTGGTGCCCAGGCTGGGCAGGTGGGGAACTCAAACTTGCCCACTCCCCTGCCCCTCTCTTTTAACCTTGCAAAGGGGAGTGGAAAGGGGAAACAGCGCAAACAGAAAAGCTCCCAGGACGATTTCTGCATTTGGTAAAGAATTGCCTAGCAGGATGCTTGGTTATACTCCCATAACCTGAAGTAATGGTTTCTTACATTTCCTGAAATTAAAAAAATGGCTTCCTGATATAGGTATTTGTTAAAAATGTATTATTCCCTCCAAAAGACCACTACTTTTATTATCTTAAAGCTACTTGGCTTTACAAAAAAAAAAAAGAGGGGCAGGGTCGGGAGGGACAGAGAGAAAGAAAAGAAATTAAATAAAAATGAAATGAACAGTTACAAGACAGACAGAGGCTGGAGGCTGGAGGCTGGAGGGGAATGGAGGGGAATGGAGGGGAATGGAGGGGAATGGAGGGGAATGGAGGGGAATGGAGGGGAATGGAGGGGAATGCAGAGGAAGGAAAGAGGCGAAAAGGCACCGAATTCATTCATCCCAGGCCCTCGGCATTCGGAAATGGACGGGAATGTAGGTTTCGGAGAGAAAAGCAGCAAAGTAGGGAAGAAAAATAGGCCAACGTCTCCATGGAACGGAAGATCCTGGTTGAAAGGCTCCCTCCCCACACCCCGCCTGCACCAGCCGCCGGGGACCTGGACCTGGCCGGCTAGCGTTTGTTTCCTGTTTTCTCAAGGAAGACAGCAGCTTGGTTTACACTTCTCTGCCACGGAGGCCAGCAGAGGTGGTGCTGACCACCACAGAGGCGACAGCAGAGAAGGAAGGGGACCTCGAGCGTCTCTCCTGAACACCTGCCGCCTCACAGATGGCCTGTGAGAGGAAGGGAGGACACTGTGGAATGTGGCCGACATCTTAACACAAACTGATTTTTCCACTCAAGACAAATAAAGCGTTTCCCATCCAGTCTGCTGCGGCCACACCAAGGTGCCCTGGGACAAAGTTCGGCCTTGAGCTCGAAGCCCACCTCGAACCCTTCTTTGTGTAGGCCAATTCCAACAAAAAATATATGCAACTGAAACGATCTGCGAACCAAAGTACTGAACTACTTCCTTCTGTCTCTTTCACAAAGGTTGTCAAACAACCCCTTTTTTTCTCCTGTACAATAGGACTTAACATACAAATTTTTTTGCAATATTTTATCCTGCCAAATTAAAAAAATATATTATGGCAGCCTGTTTGTTTTTGTTTTTTTTTTCTTTTTATTTCCAAATTCACTAACAAAAAGGTACATTAAATCCCTTTAAAAGGACAAGCTTACAGTTAAAAAATTACAAGCTCCAGTAAAAATACAGCAAGTGCCTACATCATACGAACCAACCAATATATCCATTCCAGAGGGAGGTGGGGAGAGAAAAATAAGTACAGGTCAGAAATGTGATTTTTTTTTCTGCAAAGCAATAACAATATTAAGCACTTTTTTCTACATACTTTTTCTACATGGTGTAGCAATCCCCTTTTAATCCCCAAATACAAGTTTCTATACATCTTTTTTGAAATAAAAATTCAACACCCAAGGCAGAAAAAAATTTACTAAAACTCCGACTTTACAGTTACTGTGACAAGAACAAATTGATAGACCCACCATTTAAATTTTACTGCAACATTTTCAAGGAAAAAAAAGTTTTTTTTTTCTTTCTTGTTTTGTAAAATGCCCAGGCATTCTCAATTATTACAAATACTGGTCCACTTTTACAGTAATCAAGAAATTTTAATATATATAATATATACTAAAACCCCGTCACCAAAAGAAAACAATATACACGCAGCCATTGTGGCATTTTTGTAGAATCTATTAAGCAAACTTTGAAAAAAAAAAATGATCGCGCCAACACACATACACACAATTTTTTTTACCCTTGTATGTATCCAATACTGTAAACGTATTTTTAAGACAGAGTGCACTAAATTTAACTTTAGAAAAAATTAGCCATTGCTCCTGAATTGTTTTTTGTTTTGTTTTTTCATTCAACGATATCAACTTGTGTCACTTGAGTTTTAATTCAGCAGTAAATCACCTCCACTCCAATATCTAAGCAGCGCTGTCCCAAAAACAAAAGGAGCTGAAGATAATTCAGCTAATGGATGTCCACGGTTGTGCTGGGTTTAATTCTTCATTTGATTGGGTCTTATGGCATTTCATGTCCTCTATCTTCAACCAGGATTTTTTTAAATTAAAGTAAATGTGGCTTTGTTTGTTTCTAAAGAATGTACTTTTCTTGTTTTACTTTTTTTAAAAAGTCTTTTCATTTCAAAAAAAAAGTTTTGCATTTGTCTCAAGAGACTCAAATAGGAAGATCAGTTTTCAAGGCACTCACATCAAATTGAATGGCAGTAGAAAAACTGTCCAATAAATTATTATTTTATTTTGTTCTTTATAGTGCCAGTATTGTGAATGCCACGCTTAGCAACACTGACACTCAATCTCAGCTGTCCCTTAGGGTTTAACCCACCTCTGGGCCAAAGAGCAGATGTTGCAATTTCTTGTTTAGAAGCCATTTAATTTAAATGCAAACAAAAGCTTTAAAGTGCGGGTCAACAGAATTCAAATGTCTAATCCTAACAGTCCAACGTTTTGTACCTTTCAACCTAATCAGAGAAAAAAAAATTGGGAAATAGCGCTGGGCACCTCCGGATGGAACTCTTCCCCTGCTTCTCCAGGAAAAGGGAGCAGAAATTTGCAAGGTTTTCCCTGTCTCTACAAGGTCACCAGTGTGCATCGAGCAAGAGGACACTAACTTCCCAATTTACCATCAGGGCGTCTGCCTGCTTGAGAAATAAATGGTCATTTACCAGTTGTAGCAACATACACTTGGGAATTACAACATGGGGTGAGAAAAAGGGAGAAGTCGTCGTTAAATCAGAAGCCTGGAAGAACACCAGGGGACACTTCCTTTCTGTGTCACTGCAGGCCACCACCATCTACCCAATAAAAAGTACCCTCGACCCATTTAATGCAGCCAAATCTACAGCACAGGGCAGAGCTGGCATCGGGGGCATCAGCATGCCAAGAAGTGGCCGTGTCTGCTGGTAACGCACACCTGCGGGCCGTCTACTCAGCACAGCCTGGAAGCCGTGCCTGGCTTGTGCAGTTCCTCCCGCACCCGGCCCCCTGCAAGCTTCCCTTGTCACCACTCGACAGTTGAAACCAACACAGAAAAGGCCTCTATGACTTGTCGTCAGTGCTACATCTCCATTCCAGTTCTGAAACAAAGTGCTACGATTTTAAAGATTGTTATCCGCTGTACATCCACACCCCCCCTCAAAAAAATGCATGCCACATTTTATTTTAGGACCAAAAAACAAAAAAAAAAGGGAAAAAATTAGAAAGTAAACAACTTTAAAAGTCATGTAAGTGTTGGCTTCTTCACAAGAAATTACACATGCTTAGCTTAAATTTTAAAAAAGCAGCGCCCTCCCCCCCCAAAAATTATAATTTAAAAGATATGCTTCCCATCTACATTGCTTGCGAGTCATTGCCCAGACTACTGGGTTAAAAAAAAAAAAAAAATGAAGGGATGGATACCCAACAAAATCTTTTAAAGGAACTTTAACAGAAAGAATAATAATAAAAAGTACCTGCACATGCCAAAAAAAAAAATTACAAAACCCAATAAATACAGAAATTATTGCACAGTTAAAAGGCTCCACAATTTTTACTGCCTTAATCAACCCTCGGGTTTCCGTAGGACTTCGCAGACACAGGTTAGGTTGGGGTGCCGCCTCCCTGGGCCCCGGGGACACGCAGGGGCAGGGGCTCGGTGGCGATGGCGGTGGCGGTGACGGAGACAAGTCAGGCAGGCTTTCCCTGGGGTGGCCGCGGCGCGCCAGGCCCACGCACTTAGCTCCTCTCCGCCTGCTCGATTTTGACGTCGTTAGTTAGCAAGTGCTCGCCGTGCCACTTTTTCATGTGTTTCTCCAGGGTGCTGTAGACGCTGAAGGGCATCTGGCAGATGTCGCAGCGGTACACCTCCTTGCCGATCTGCCCGTGCGTCTTCATGTGGCGCGTGAGCTTGCTGCTCTGCGCGCACGCGTAGTTGCACAGCTCGCACTTGTAAGGCCGCTCGCCGGTGTGGCTCCGCCGGTGCACCGTCAGGTTGCTGCAGTTCTTGAACACCTTGCCGCAGTACTCGCATGTATCGCTGCGCCGGCCCTCCTTGGAGCTCGGCCGGCCAGGGCCCGGGCCGCCCAGGTGCGGGGTGCTGCCCCCGCTGGCCGTGCCGCTGCGCCCCGACAGCCCGCCGTCCAGCAGGTCCCCGGGCGGCGTGGAGAAGCGCAGGCTGCCGTTCTCGGACGAGTGCTCGGAGGACGTGGCGAAGGGCGACTGGCGCGCGTCCGTGAAGCCCAGGAAGGGGTCCTTCATGAAGTGCCGTGACGCCGCATAGCCCACGAGCCACTGCGAGTACACGTTCTCCGAGGGGATGAGCGCGGCGGGTGGCAGCTCCAGGTCCTTCTCCACCTTAATGCGCTTGCTGTTGTGCCCGGGGCTGGGCATGGGCGCGGGCTTGCGCGGAAACAGGCCCGGGAAGGGCTCGGTGCCCGGCGCGAAGCCGCCGCCACGCCCGTTCACCGCGCCAGTCGCGCCCGAGTCCCCACAGCCGCCCGCGTCGTCCTCGTCGCCCGCGTCCCCGCCGCCGGCTGCGCGTTTCAGGAAGGCGCCACGCTTCTGCTTGTCGGCCAGGAGGTCGCCGTACTGCGGGGGCAGCGCGCCCAGGCCCACGTTCTCCATGACCTTGCCCAGCACCAGCGCCTTCTCATCAGCCAGCGCCTTGGCCGCGCCGCCCACGCCCACGCCGCCCGCGCCCGCCACGCCGGCCACCACGCCGCCGCCATTCTCGCGATTGCGGCTCAGCTCCGAGTCCATGCTGAAGCTCGACTCGGGCCGGCTCTCGTTCTCCAGCAGCAGCTCCTCTTCCTCCTCCTCCTCCTCCTCGTCCTCCTCCTCGGGCTCATGGCCCAGCGACGGGTCGCTCTCGTGGTGGCGGAAGTCGCCGTCGGCCGCCTTGAGGCCCTCGCCGGCCAGCTCGCTGGTGCCGGGCTCGGGGGAGCTGGCGACTGACAGCCCGTCGTCGGAGCGGCCGGCCAGCGAGCCCGCCTTGTGCATGTGCGTCTTCATGTGGCGCTTGAGCTTGCTCGCCTGCGAGCACGCGTGGTCGCACAGCTGGCACTTGTAGGGCTTCTCCCCCGTGTGACTGCGACGGTGCACAATGAGATTGCTCTGGAACTTGAAGGTCTTGCCGCAGAACTCGCACGACTTGCTCTTGGTCGGCGGCTGCGGCGGGGGCGTGCCGCCGGGGGCCATGGGGGGCAGCGGCGGCGTGCTCAGGAACGGGGACTTGGGGCTGGGCTGAAACGGGTTCAGGAGCCGGTGCATAGGGTTGCCGCGGCCCGGCGACACGGGCGGCGGGGTGGCGCTGTTGCCCGCCAGCTCGCGGAGCCGCCGCGAGAAGTCCATGGCGGGCGAGTCGATGGCCAGGGGGTTCAGGCGCATGACTCGGTCGAAGGCACTGGGGTGCTGGGCCACGAGCCCCATCTCCTCGGCGCTGAGGCGGTGCGGGTCCAGGTGGTGTCGCGGCGGCGGGCTGAAGAGCGGCGGCGTGCCGGGCAGGCGGCCCTCGCCGAAGCCCGGGTGGTCTCGCAGGATGGGGCCCGTCATACGCAGCAGGTTGAAGGGGTTGCTGTCTCCGAGGAAATTCATGAGCGGGGACTGCGCCACGGCCTCGGGCCCGAGCGGCGGAGGGATGGTGAGGCGCGGCGTGAGCGAGCTGCTGGCCGGCCCAGGCTCCAGGTAGATGCGGAATCCGTGCGTGTTCTGCGCGTGCTGCAGCAGGAACCACGCGCTGTTGAAGGGCTGCTTGCATGTTGTGCAAATGTAGCTGGAAGGCTCATCTTTACCTGGGGAGACAGACACACGGACAGAAAGGCAGAGAGCGTGAGAAGGGGCAGGCGGGGCGCGGGCACGTGGGGCCGCAGACCTGCAGGCGCGGGGGCTGGGCACATGTGCGCAGGTGGCCTGGCGACAGGACCCGGGCCTTGCTTCCATTCTGCAGCCTGGCTTTGCTGCCGTAGAGGTGTCCTCTCCTTCCTATCTCAGGCCAGAGGGTCGGGCTGAGAAGGCCCGACCCTATTAACAGGAAGCAGAAAGAACAGACTGACATTTAGACCCCGGGAATTCGCAGTTGAGGTCGGGAGGGTTGCCTGGGCATTGTGGGGCCTCCACCTTCTAGAAGTCAGGAGCACCCCCTTCTCCAGTGCTGAAGACCCAGAATGTCTCCTGACATTCCCAGATGTCCCTGAGGCAGGGGGTCTCGTCCTCCCCGCTTGGGAACCAGTGTTTCAGACAATATTTGGTTCAAGGGAAACGCACATATTGTCTTGACAACTTTTTCCCCCTCTAAGAGAAATGAATGGTTCCTCTGGAACACTGGGGATTTCAGCTAGAGGAAAGCCTGTGTCATGTTCCACCACTGTGCAGAAAGCACCATCCAGCCAAACAGATATGAAGAACCAGAAACAAGGAATTTCACGCGTTGCAGAGACCCTCCGCTGTGCGACAGCTATCACACCCGGTGTCCTCTCACACACACCCAGCCGGAGTGGAATTCGGCCTCCATGCACCCCTGGTGCAGCTCAACAGGGACACTGGCCTAGTGGAGTATTTTGAAATCCTTTGTCAGAGTAGTAAGGAATGAAACACAGAATGTCAGCCGCCGACGCTGACTTGTTAAGAGTCTGGCTCTGGTGACATCGGCAGTTGTAGTGGACACTGGTGGCCCTGAGCCAAGCCATCACGGTCTTCGTCCGTCATTGGAGTAGTCACAAAATGGAGCCCGAGCCTTTCACCCGGAACCACCTCCGGGCGGCCCGCATTGACCTGCGGGTGAAGCCGGCCGCCCCGCCAGCCAGAGCCCTGCTAAGGCTTCGCACAAGAGACAGGTGCAGACAGGCCTTGTCATCTGTCAGCAGCCACACCAGCCCGGAAGGGAAGAACAGGCCCCGCAGGAAACGCCACAACTGCGAAGCCCCTTTTGTTTTCTCAGACTTCCCTGTACCTGGGAGAGTTTAATGCTGATATTAAAGGCAGCCACAGCAGACTCCCTGGTGAAGCCAAACGTGGGGAGATCAGGCTTTCGCTCTGCACCCACTAATTGTGGGGGATTGGGGCCGGGGCCTGCAAACCCCACAGTGTTGATAGCCACATTAACTGTCCTCTGGAAACCATCTATGCAAAAGCCACACAACTCGGAGACCAAGAGCCCTGAATTTCCTCTGAGGGCTTCGTCTCTAGTTTGCGTCTCTCTCAGCCAGGCTTCCCGGCTTCTGTGTGGTCAGAACCTCCCAGGACACTCCGTGTGCACTGTCACAGCAGCTGTCCAGAGGGCAGGGCGCCTCCCCCGGGACACCCGGCGCTGGAAGCCAAGGCCTATTGTTACAAGTCTGATACCACACAGGCGGACTCTGCTCCACCTTCATTTGGGGTTTGTGAGTTTGGTGGCAAGAAGACACCAGGTAGGACACAAGTAATGTGGGGGGATTCTGTCCCCCACACAAGAGCCCCTCATGGGACCCTCCAACCTGGAAAAAGGCAGGGAGGCCTTTGAGCCCTGACACCCCAGCTTCCCCTCTGCAAACCACCCCTAATAGAGAAGGGCCTGGCTTCTCAGTCACCATCTCCTGTCCCCAGCATGTTAGTTAATGAATGCCCTTGGGGACAGGACACCTTACCTCAGCTCACAGAAGAGCTGGCCAGAAGCCACCCTGAGACTCACCTTCATATCCTTTTTTTTTTTTTCTTAGCAAGACAAACTATATAAGTAATAAAAAAGATAAATACAAGTCCCTTTCAGACCCAGGAGCTAATAACACAAATGAAGTGCCATGCCCTGGGAGGTCATAGATCTTCACATTAAAGAGCATTTCTGTATCCTTCACCTGTGAGTCACTCTAATTAATCGATTAATGGCATACAGCACCCTGGTTCTGTGTGTCTTTAAGTTGGGCCCCCTCCTGTCCCCCCATCTTTACTTCCTTGGGCAGCTCCAGATCACTTCCTGTTTGTTTCTGATGCCCACATGTTTTCTAGAACGTTCTGTGGTGAGCAATATGGATACCAGAGGTAAAGGCAGAAGTCCCAGGCAGGCAGGGAAGAAGAGACTGTTCAGAGCCGAAATGGCCCATTACATTTTTCTTTCTTTCTTTTTTAAACTCAGAATGCAACTGCCAGGAAGCATGTCACTACAAGTTCTAAAGAGCTCTGATGTTTCCACTTCGTTTTGGTTTTGGTTTTTTTGGGGAAAAAAAAAGGACATTTTTAAAACTCTATCTTGAAGGTGCATAGGGAATGAGGTTACCTGTCCCATAACTCACCGTGAAGTGTCAAAGAGCTATGTGTACTCATCAGGTTAGATCTAGGAGCCATTTGTCATTCCAGGGAGAGCTCTCTCCTTGCCTGGACCCCAGAACCACTCTGGCCCAAAGAACATGATTCACTGCAGGCAGTGGCATCCCCAGGGTCTCCTAGCTACTGAGTTTTGCAACTCTCCCAGGCCTCAAAGGCCCTCCATCGACAACTGTCTATCCTGCCTCACCTTTCTTTTTTGTTGAATAAAGTGTTTATTACCACCATAGCTCGACTTTATGGTTATGTCTCGCCTAGAAGTAGCCCTGAGCATGGGGCTACTTCCCCTTAAGAACTGAACGAAGTCAGAAAGTCTTTGGCGAGCCACTTGGAACATTTTTATATTAGAAAACCCAATAATATTTTTAAAGCACAGCAAGTAGAACTGATTTTTAAATGCAGCAGAGAGAAGGCCCTTGGACAGCAGGCTGCTTCTGACTTAGGGCTGGCCTGCTCCCCTTCTGGGGCTGCGTGCTTCCTCACCATCACCCCATCCTTGAACTCGGAGCCACCTGCCCATGGGAGCTGGTGGCTGCCCTCCAGCATGGGGTGAGTGCTTCGCTGGCAAGAGACAGAATCTTCCTGCACCACAAGGCTGCTGTGGCCGCAGGGTCCCAGGTGCAGGCCTACATTACTGAGAAGCAGTAGAAATGCCAGGTGCATGCTGGGTGACTCAGAACCCGGAGCCGTGTCCTTCCTCCTTTACTTCCTTCCTTGCCCCTTCCTTTCTTGGGAGAAATATACCTGCCTCCAAAGAGGGCTGGGGGACCCGGAGAGCTCCTGTCCCTTTAAATCGCAGGACCCTGTGCAGACACTGCAGTGGAGTTAGTACGATTTGGTTTTTGTTATGCATCCTTGTACCTGGCTGTGGATGTTTCAGGATAACTCTGGCAGTAATAAAACCCTGGAGGAATTTTAATGCAGCCTGCTTTGTGTGTTAGAGGTTCCAGGAAACTAGAAACTTGCAAACATTTAGAAAACAAGATATTTTATTGTGACACTTGGGAACCGACAGGCAACTGGACCACTGCGATGAAATGCTCTCCCTCTGCTAGGAGGCTTTTTTTTAATGAGCATTTAAATAATTGTTCCTCCTTATTACATCAGCTACTCTAATAATACCAATAAAGGCACCAGGGATGTTCAATAAAAAGTACACCTTTAATTGAATTATTATCCGCCAAAAAGGCCATAACTGAGAGCACTGATCCTCCTAAGGCCAAGAAGGTGAGGGGTCTAGGCTTTGCGGGACCCTCTGCAGGCTGCAAAGCGTTTAGCAGCTGCTTTGGCATTTGCACCTGCATCCGCTCACTTCATCACTGCTCTCCGAGGGATGCTAGGTGGGGACCACACCCCTCTTGGTTCAAAAGGACCCTGAAGCTGAGCAAAGCCATGCTGCACAGCCAGGAAGTGGCAGGGTCTTGCGCCTTCTCAGATTTCCCAACCCTGGGCACCCAATCGGCAAGCACCCCTGGAGGGATTTATTGTCCTCTCCATACTTGTCATGGTGAAGCGGCCAGGACAGAGGTTCCCACACACACACATTGTGTGTGTCCTCTAAGGAGGGGCACTGTTTGTCCTTGGACGGACGGGGGACAGGTCCACCACGGGCCTTGACCCTGGAGAGGAGCTTTTCACAGAGCCAGTGAGGCCCCAGTGCCATGGCCCCCATGAGCACAGTGACGTGGACACAGATGCCCAGGAGACTGCACCCAGGGTGCCCTGTGGCAAGTTCTCTGTCCTATCTGCACTTCAGGATGCACAGGACCAGCGAGGGCTGTCTTTGCTGGGTGATCAATTAATTCTCCTCCACAAGCTGACTGCCAAGGACGCCATCTCCACGCCGTCTCCAGAGTTCTCAGATGATCACAGGTATCATTGTCGTCCCTCAGCTGTGTAGATCCCTTATTCACTTAAAACCCTTTCCCCAGGCCAGGGGTGTAGCTCAGTGATAGAGCCCTTGCCTAGCGCACAAGAGGCCCTGGGTTCAATCCCTAGTGTCAAAAAATAAATAAAAATAAAATCCATCTTTCTTTTCATGATGTCAGAAAGAAAAATCTCAACTGGGCACCTTGGGGGTCTGTGCAGGTTTCATTTTTGTATCATTCCTGAGAGTGGTCATCATCGGCAAAATCAGTAAGCAGCCGTACTTGTTCTAAATGCCTCCCATCAACCCTCAGCCCTCTCCGCTGTGGAAGTGGGGAACTGGAGGAATAGGAGCAGTGGGAACAAAAACCTTAGGAAATGGGTACCACGAGCCAGGCCCTGCACCAAGCACCTGGGGGACCTCACACAACGCCCCCAGCAGCCCTGAAGTACCAACTGCCATCCCTGCCATGTTACAGGTGCAGAAACTGAGGACTGGAAGAGAGGGGATGTGTCAGCCCACCCAGCTGACAAGGGGCATGTGTCCACTGGTGATATCGAGATAAAAGCTGGATCAAGAGAAAAGTGGATAGATTTGGGGTCCATGGAACCTCCATCCAGGGTCAGATGGGTGCGGCCCACTGCATGTGGCTTAGGAACAAAAACATCGAGATGTGTTGCTTTGGGCTAGAACTGCAGTAACTCAGTGAAATCACATTGATTATTTCATGGGAAGATAATAGATGCAGTTTGTTTAGAAGAGAAAAATCTTTCAGAGCAGGCGGTCCAGAGAGGGGTGCTGGAGCTGTGGTGGTAGTGATGGCGGCTGTGCTGGTACTGACTGGTAATCCATGGTCTCCCCTGAGGATGACACACAGAGCTAGCATCCATCTAGCAGATCTCTTCCCCTACACCAGTGCCTATGGCAGGCATCACCAATCCACCCCAATACTCTCCCTCCGGGCCTGAGGATCTTTTCAACCCTATGCTGCAGACAGCAATTACCAAATGCAGCACTCTTGGGCCTTTCTGCTGTCCCTGGATTCCAGCACACATAAGCTGAGGTGGAGGGGACCTGAACAGACGGGGCTGAATAAATGTGGGCACAGTGATACACTTGCCTTTCATTCATATTCATTCCCTGGACAAACAGGCTGGACACCCAACCTGAACTAGCGACTCTGCAGACAGCCAGGGACAAGCTGCCCACCCACAGGGAGGCAGAAGTACCTGATAACCTGCTGGGTTATTTAATGAAAATTAGGAGTGGTGCTCAGGGAAGTCTGGGAAAGAAGGCAGGCACTTGGTTGAACTTTGGGGGATCAGAAGCTGCACTGTACAGAATTCTTAGCTACATGGCCTCATTCAGCCTCATGATAACTACACACTGTGTACGGACTAAAGGGGGCTCAGGAACCCATCATTGGCCTTGGAGTATTTATTTAAAATTCCTTCTCTGAGCTGGGTGTGATGGCATACACCTGCAATACCAATACTCTATGAGGCTGAGACAGGAGGGTCACATGTTCAAGTTCAAGCCCAGCCTAGACGGCTTAGTGACTCAGCAAGACCGTGTCTCAGAAAATAACAAAGAAAGCAAAATAAAAAGGGCTGGGGCCAGGGATTTAGCCCAGTGCCGCCGTGTCTGTCTGGCAAGCGAGTCCGATTCCTGGTACCAAAATAAATAAATAAAAATAAAAACAAAAGGGGCTGGTGGTGTAGGTCAGTGTGAAGGCACTGGGCTCAACCCTCAGTACTGCCCCAAAAAGCTTTTTTAATTAAAAAAATAAAAATTCCCCCTCTGGTTGGATTCCAACTGCCTGAGCACAGGTCCAAGCTGCTGTCCTCAACTCCTGGGGCTCCAGCCCCCAGCTCAGGCACTGCCACAGATGGCCCTCTGTGGTCAGTGGCCTCGGGTAATGGGGCGTCCAGCAGCCCCGGCGCTGTCTGCACGGTGAAGGCAGCACGACCTTCCTGGCGCTGTCACTGTGGGAGCAGAGGGGACACTGGAAAAGTGCCCCAAACAGGGTCCCCAAGCAGCAGGCACCAGGTACCCAGAGGCGACATGGAGAGAGGCAGCAGATGCCGACCCGAAGCCCTGAGCTTCGCGCTCTGTGTGTTTTCCGACGTCACCAGCCTCAGCACCGGGGCACCTGCCCAGACCTAGGGAACCTCTGACTCTACATGTGACCCACGCCCTCCACACTCGGCCGGCACCCCCAGCAGGGCTCCGCCCAGCAGTCACACCCACAGCCCCTTGCCCTGAGCAGAGGGTCCAAGGGGCACCACCCCTGCCTCTCGGCACCAACACACCAACGAGAGCACCTCAGGACCCCAGGGGACACTAAGCACAACCAAGATGTCCCACCACTTCGGCCCTACCCACTGTGGAACAAGGGGCAATCTCCCTAACTCGCAGGGCGGACAACAGCCTCTGCTGCCCTGAGGATGCACCAGGCGCCCATATTCAGCTGCCACACTGCCCTGGCCACTTGCCCTCCTCGCCCCTCTTTAGGGGCTGCCTAGTTTCACGCCTTCCAGCCCTGGCCAGTGCTGTTCCTACTGATCGCCATGCCATGCTGGATCCTCATCCTTGGCCTTGGCCATGACCACAGTATGTCCAACCTGCCTAGAGCCTGCCTGTGCCCAGGCTGGGACTTCTGCAGTGCTCTGAGTATCGGGTGGATGCTGCAGGCCCCTTAGGAAGGAAATTCGAATCAGACCTTCTAGAAAAGGAAACTAAGTCCCATCACAGCCAAGTAAGGGGCCCGAGGTCTCTCAGTTTAATAAATGGCAGAACCAGGATTCACACCCTGGTCCAGCTGACCCAGGGCTGGTGTCATCAGGACGCCCTGCTGGCGCCCTCACCCTGGAGCCTCCAACTCTGCAGAGCCAGCCATGCCCAATCATTCCACCTGCACCTGTGAGTGCCAGCCAGGGCGGCACAAGAGGCCAAGTGGCAGGACTAAAGGACAGGAAATGGCCGAGAAGAGACAGGCCTCACACACCAGGAAAACGCTGCTCAGCCTCAAGGTGTCTGTGACATCCAGTTACCTGGATGGGCTTGGTGCTCCTCCCGCCTGGATTAACTCCGCCTGGGAGGAAAAATCCTGGCTTGCAACCACCACGGCAGCCTCCAACAAACAGCTCAAGCCCTGGGCAGCCGGGTTTGTCCAGAGATGCCAGCAAGCCTGGTTCCCCCCGACCAGGAGGCACATGGAGGGTTAGGGAGTGGGCATACTGAGCAGTGCACACAGAGTCCTAAGGGAACAGAAGCCACTGCAGGGCCTGGCACGAGAGGAGGGCTCGGGAGGCTGGGCCTGTGAGGCTCTAGCAGGGCCAGGACTTGGGCTACATGGAGGAAGTGCAGGCTGTGCTGCAGGCCAAAAGGAGAGCAGGAGAGGGGATGGCATCAGAAGGGGTCCCGTGCGGCCCGGGCCCCCATATTCTGCAGGGCTGCCTGCCTGCCTGTCTGTCTCCATCTGACTGCCCATGCCCCCCACACACACCTGGGGTGAAGACAGAGGAATACGAGGACAACTCAAGGCTATTCCACAGCTGCTGAGACAGGTACTGACACGACAAATGGTGATGGCACCTTCCTGTTTACTCCCGCAGGTCCCAGGCACAGGGCCGTGTCCTCAGGAGGCCCACAGTCCAGGGCAGGAAGCTCATGATGAGGGGAACATCTGGGAACAGCTGGACCCACTTGGTCACTAACAGAGGCTGTACTGCATGGTGGGACCCAGGGAATGAAGAGCCTGGGGCGGCCAGGGGGCACCCTTCGTGGAGGAGCAGGTGGGTGGCACGGATTCAGAAGGAAGAGTGTGGTCACCTTGCAGAGCAGGGAGTGAAGGGCGTGGCCAGCAGAGGAAACACGAGCACAGGGTGTGCAGGTGGCAGAACTGGAGGTGGAACTGAGAAGGGGTTTGGAACCTGCCTGAGGGGGCTCTGAAAACATGTGAGGAAACTTAGCTGGACATTGAGCAAATTCCAATGGCTAGAAATCCCATCACAGGGAAAACGTTCATATTAAAAATGAAAAACAGATTTCCAAGCCCACACTCAAGGCCTGCTCGAGAAGTGTTCAGCAGAACAAAATCCCAGCAGAAAGAAAGATATTTGTTTCTAACCAGCCCTGCCCTTCCCAAATAATCAAACAAGCATGGGATATAAGCAAATGAAACTCAAAAGCCAATCTGTGAAGATCGCTAGCAAGGAGGTGGCTTCTGCATCATCCTCTTGACCAGGAGTTCAATTATCCCAGCAATCCTCTCATCTGAATACCCTAGGACTTCGAATCTACCTTCAGGAACAGGGCAGTCCAGACTCTTGACAGAATGCAAAAGGGTTAAAATGGAACTAGTGCTGCAGGCACCACATAGCCCAGATTTCCCCAGTCTTCGTGTCAAGGCTCAGTTTTGTCATCAAACCAGGGACCAGGTGTTCAGTTTCAGGCTCAGGAAACAGACACCCAGCCCCAAAGAAAATGAAATCCCTGACCAGCGGGGCCATCTTGGTGCAGGCGAGAATAGCAGTGTTTGTCAGTGCGATGGGAGAGCGATTTCACAGGTGCCAAGTCGTGTGCAGTGCTCAAAAAAAGATGGCACCTTCCCCGAGGTCATCTTTAGAGGCTGCCTGCCCCTCTCCCCCAGTCAGGGGCTCAAATGCACCGGAAGCAGTGTCAGTCTTCCAGGAAAGAGACCAATGGGCCCTCAGATTCCCCTGAACTCAGCTTTCCATAGAGGACCCTCCATTTTCCCAGTAGATTTGGAGGGGGGCTGTTAGATGGTCTCCTTTTGGTGGTATTGTCCCCCACCCCTACCCAACATGGAGGTTCCGGAGAGGATTTCAGAACTCTGGGAATGGACACCGAACAGAAAATGGGTCAGAGAAGCAAGAAGCAAACCTCCCTCATCGTTCCATGGACGAAAAGGAATGAATTAGGAAATAAGCAGGAGCCAGCTGCAAATGTGTGCGGGCACCCGAGCGTGCACACGGCTCACTCTCACGTGGCATCCAGCCTCCTCCTCTGCGTGCCAGGTGGGCCTTTCTCCCTCCGCAGCGACATGACACAGGAAGTCTCCCTCCTCCATAAGTCACGACTTCCTCCACAAGCCAGCCTCCATCTTTCCTGTCCTTAAATCCTCAAAAATCTCCACTTTCCACCCCAAGAAGTATGGGAAGGGCAGTAAATCTCGTTTTAATGGAGTGTACGTTTAGCTCTGAGGAGATAATTGACGTTATGGAGAGCTTTGACGCCGAGTTATATAGGTTAGCAAATGCAGAGGGGACTCATTACCGACACACTACAAACAAGTAGTAATATATGTATATTGTTCTGAGTGGTGTTATAGCAAAAGTGTTCCGGTCCGCGGGGATTGATAAAGCACAAGAAAACAGCAGATATGCACTTGTAAATTTGTCTCATTTGTCTCTGAAGTTAAAGGTTATTCCCTTGTTCTGAATTTGTAATAAAAACAAGCTAGCCCAGGGTTTGTGGAGAATGTTTGAATATTTAAATTGTGTATAATGATAGGCAATTATAGGGTAAGAACTGGACCTTAGGAATCTCGGTGGGGTGGGGGGCGCCGTGTGGATCTACCAGTGCTTACCCCTGACGGCTCAGGACAGGTCTCAGGCCACTCCACAGGGACCAGCCCAGCTTGGGTTTTGTCTCATTAAATATGCATAACATCTCTGGGGCTGGCAGGGAGCGGGTGGCTGAGGCTGCGGCAGGGGCCCCCTTCCACAGCTGGTCAGAACGTGGGTGTCGCGGGGAGGAGTCTGCAGGCTGCAGTGTGAGTTTCCTCTGACCCCAAGCAGGGTGCCCTTCCTCCACCTCCCCATCCCCCCAGGAGCCAGGGAGGCTGGCAGGGAGCCCCAGCTGTACCGGACGCCCAGGGCGGCGGGCAGCGGCGGCACTGCAGCTCGGGCACTGGAGCCCAGGTGCCCACCCGGCCTTGGCTGCCCAGGTTAACCAACTGCAGTGTTAGAGTAACTCCAGCCAGCTTGTCACCGACACAAAAGTCATCAGCCAGTGAATGTTCTTTTCTGCACCACAATTAAGACGAATCAATACGACCTGCCACAAATGGTATTTTACTCTCAATAAGAACTCGAGCTGAGTTTATTCAGAATATTTTAGCGCTTCCCCGGGGGATTTTGGGCCGACGCAGATGGCAAATAAAGTACTCAGCCTAAGGCTACAGCACATTATGGTAATTCTAATGTCAGATGTACTTTAATATACAGCTCTATTTAATCACCCCATTATTTCACATTTCCATATGAAAAACCTGCGGCACTTCTGCAGCTCTTTGCCTCTGCCACGGTGCCAAGCTTCCTCCAGCCGCTGCCGGCAGCCAGGCCGTGGTCATCCTCGCCAGACTCAGGCTGATAGCGCGGAGGCTTCCGGGCGCCCGGATGTGCCGTTAGGGAACCGGAGGATTCAGAGGTGCCAGCAGCACCAGGGAGGTGACGGGAGAGAGACGCTGAGTACAGATTCGCACAGAAAGGCAGGGTGTGTGACACACACACAAACACACAAACACACGCATGCACGAGGGGGAGAGACGCCCATGTCAGCCGGGAGCCATCACAGCCAGGCTCACAGGCCCTCTCCAAACACCAACAGCCACCACAGCCACTGGACAGCTCAGTGGCCAGGTCCAACACGGCACTGGCTCTGGGCTGACTCATGGTGCCACAGCAGCTGGGCCTCCCCACAAGGCAGGCTACCAGCACCAGGAGCAGGTGCCAGGGGGCAGGAGGAAATGTGCACGGGCAGGGCTGGCTGGGCTGGTGACAAAGGAGGAGGAGCACTGGTGGGGAAGGGCCGGGAAACCAACCGCAGCCTGAACTGCACCTTCTGCAGCCAGGAGACCCCAGGATGGCCCTGTCTGGTCCAGCTCTGTCAAGAACCTGAAGGCCAGAAGCCCAGGCCCTGGGGAGCAAAGCCCCATGAATTCCAGGGGTCTGCAGCGCCACCAGGCTAGCTGGGCAGGCCGCCTGGTGGGACCGGCCAGCAGAAGCCTGGGTTTTGGCCAAGCCCCGGAAATCACTCTTACAAAGTCACACCGCGTTCCGAGGGAGCCCAGCACGGAACCCACCAACTGCCCCACTCTAGATTTCTCAGAGACAGTCCGCTGGGGGATCAGGGACATCTGCACCGGACTCCACCGGGGGCCCCAGAAATGAGTCAACATTTCAAGCCACAAAACAAGATTCTTGTAAATGATCACAGCCAGGTCATTAAAGTAAGGCACTTGCCTGGAGCAGGCTGAGTCCGATTCCTAACACTGAACCAACATAAAATCTCTGAGGAAGGAGGGGAGTGGATAGACAGGCGGGAGGGAGGGAAGATAAAACGGAAGGAGGGAGGGAAAAACAGAAAGCACCAGAGCAACGGCCATAAGTGCTGGGAAATTCCTCCAAAATCCATTCACTCCTGAGACTTGACTACTGAGAAGCTGGGCCGGGAGAATTCTCTAGAGAAACAGAGGGATGGGACTCCTCCGAACCTGGAGTCCTGCCTGTGACCGACAGCTCGCCACTGGACCCTGGCTGCCCACAATGGTCACATCAAGGTCAGCTTCAAATCAGGGTTGACCTTCTTTAAAACATACACTTTGGGGATAAAATTCGACATCAGAATTCATTCTCAATTTCCCAAGACTTTAGATTCCACTTTTTTGTTTTTTGGGTTTTTCTCCCCCAGTGCTGGGGATTGAACCCAGGGCCTTCACACTGAGCTAAATCCCCAGCCCTTTTCCTTTTCTTTTATAATTTTGAGACAGGTTCTTGCTAAGTCACTAAGTTGCCCAGGCTGGGCTTAAACCTGTGCTCTTCCTAATTCAGCCCCGCAGAGTGCTGAAATTACAGGTCTCTGCTTCCACGTCTAGCTATTATTGGTTTTCTGGGGGGGGGGGTTGTGTACCGGGGATCGAGCTTGGGTCCTTGCACTTTTGAGGCAGGCGGTGAAACCACTGAGCTAAATCCCCAGCGTGGTTATTCTTAAACATAAAAATGATAGTGATATTCCCTCAGCCAGTAATGGCGAACCTTTTAGAGCTTTCAATGATACAAACAACCCACTGTGGCACGTATGCCATAGGTTTGCCACCACCGCCCCTAGGCCTTTTTCTGGTGTTGCCAGTTTGGAAAAACAGGCTAGACTGGCAGTTTTCGATAGAGGGCTATTTGTTCCACTGGGAGACATCATGACTGTCATTATTAAGGGGCTCAGTGCTCCCAGCACCTAGTGGGTAGAGGCTAGGCAGGCTGCTAAAAATCCTACTGTGCAGGCTGGGGATTCAGCTCAGTGGTTTCGCCACCTGCTGCCCAAGTGTAAGGACCTGAGTTCGATCCCCGGTGCAAAAAAAAAAAATTCCACTGTGCACAGGACACCCCACCCCCAAGAGAGATCAGGCCCCAAGAGCTGTACCCCCAAGGGTGAGCAGCCACGGGCTGGACCCTTTCACTGAACAGCGGCTTCCTGTGAGCCCAGGAATACGGACTGAAAGAGAAAACCAAGGCAAGGGCTGAGGAGGAGAGCGAAAAGGGGTGGAGACAGGAGAGAAAGAGGAGACCCGGAGGGGAGGAGGGCCCACATCATCTACTTTTGGCAGTACGCGCACTGTGGAATCCCAGTCAGTTTCATCACTGCAGAAGTCATGTGAATTCCAGAGCTGCCTGGAAGCGGAGGATCTGGAGCTCTGAGGGTCTCCGTGCCTCGGAAAGGGAAGCAATCTGGCCTGAACTGGAGGAGGGAGCAAGGCATCCATTCGTCAGCACCCTGGGACCCCTGCAGGTGGCTGCCACCAGCAATCCAATCGCCCTCTGCCTGAGGGTTCCTCCCTCCAGAGCTGGCCCAGCCACCGGGCCAGGGACGTCAGGGGCTGCCCTAGATCGGGCGGCTCAGCAGCAAGCCCTGCAACAGCAGCTGCAGGAGCTGAGAACCCAAATACACTTCCTGAAGTCAAAGAGATAAAACTACAGTTTCTGCTGTGTGTGCCACTCCTTCAGGCTGTGGCCGTTCTCGGGTGTGGTGGAGGTGGGTGATCACCAAGCCCAAGTGAGTTTTTTAAACATGACCCAGAGAGATTACATAAAAAGCACAATGAGGGGTCGCCCAGCGTCCGTCCCCGAGGCCTTTGAGAACGTGCTGCTGCTGGGATATTTTTAGGACAATCACTGGAGTGATTCTTCTTAGTTGTAGAAACACTCCAAATCAGAAAGTCAGTTTTTCCTCTATTTGCAGAAGTGAGCTGGCTGCTCTGGACGCGATGCGCGTGTTTTGCTTGGCGGCTGTTCATAATACTGTCTTGGCAGCCTTCCCTTGGAACACGCACCGTGAACCTGGCTCTCACATACAGTAGCACTTGCATTTCAAGCGCCCCAGCCACGCTTCCCTAATAACAGCCTGAGAACTGCAAAACCCCTGTAAGCCCAGCCCTTTAAATCGGGAACAGAGCAGGGCTTTTGGGCCGCTCTCACCACAATAGGGGCTGTAAACCCGGGGCTGAGGCTTTCAATCCAGAAACGTGGCTCTAGTTAAAAGCGGAAGACGAAACAATGCCGGGCACGTTCTGGGGACAGCAGCGTTTGCCAGCAGTGCTGCACCTCATCCCCGCCACGCACGGGCCAGCCCGCCAGCTCCTCCTCCCTTCCCTCTGCTCCCACAGGTACCAGGTACTGTCGCCAGTTAGGATGGGAAGGGACCAGGTGGCCTCAGAATCATCCCAGCCTGGGGCTGTGGATGCACAGACCTGGCCTGGGGCTGTGGATGCACAGACCTGGTCCCCGGCTCCCCAGGTCGAGCTGAACTTGGGGGAGTAGGGGCCACTCTGACCTCTAGTTTCCTTATCCACAAATGGGAAAGGGAGGATCCCAGAGCATGCGCATAGGAGCCTTGCATCCGGTTGGTGCCCAGGAGCTATTTAAAGCTAAGAGTGTGAATGACCAAAGGAGTCAGTGAATGACTGCATGAATGCAAGCAGGATGGGCCTCCGAGGGTCCCACCTCAGGACCACTCCTGAGCAAACCCCTCCCATTCCTGCTCAAAGCCCCCTGGGCCGTGCCCTGAATGAAGTCTGCATGCAAACAGGGGACTTCCAGGTACAGTTTCAGCTCCTCCCTGGCACCAAGAAATGTAGTTCTTCGGGCTCTTAGAACTGCTCCTCACCACTGTCTCTGTTTCACACGTCCTCCTTTCTTTCTTTCTGTGTTGTTTACAAAGGTTTCATTATGTTTTCAACTAATCAGAAAGGCCCCGCTAATACACAATTAACATGTGATTATAAAAAAAAATTAAAATAGCTTCCAGAAGAAGGAAATGTAATTAAGTAGAGAATGCTTTTCAATAAGTGCTTGCTTTAACCCATCGTCAGAACACAGTCTCGGTTCGTCCACAATGCCTGGAACAGATGCCAAGGGCAGAATGTTAAAAGCAAGTGAAAAAGGACATTATTTTCTAGGGGAATAATAACCATCACTTGGCATATTACCCTGGAGAACTCAGATTCTGGCTGCAGAGGGGTCACCTCCCCTCAATTCTCTCACCACTCTTTTCTGTAAAAATGTTTCCCTCTAAACACAAAATAAACAATTATACCCAAACCTAAGACAAAAGGAGTCAGCGTAACTAGGTGAAGAAACAATACTCA
Source organism: Heterocephalus glaber (assembly GCF_000247695.1). Next base: position 4,627,326 of record NW_004624734.1, on the reverse strand, counting down.
AACACACATACACTTACTAAGCCCACTGTCGACAGAAGTTCTAGTCCAGGCCCTGGGATCACCACTTTTTAATCATGTGTGTTTATTTTTTTATATCCCTCAGGGCCAAATTTCAGAAGGGACTGGTCTTTAAAAGCTCCCAATCCAAACTGAATTTTTAACCTCCGGTCTAAGAAGCCAGCAGATAAATCAGAAGGATTCTGTTACTTTTCCTCTTTCCTGAATTATCCCCAATCCATTCCCGTACTGTTTACTGGCCCCAAGGCTGGTTAGTCAACATGAATTCAGCACTGGGGTTTTGATGGCTTCTCCCCATCAATATGGCCCCAAAGCAAACTGCAAATTTAACAATCTCCCAAGGAAATGGGAATTTTACAAGAAATGTGGATGGGCTGGCCCATGAAGCATCCAGTCCTCACACTTCTCCCAAACTCAATGGAGAAGAAGCTAAACCCGGAAGCTCAGGGGCTCTGGCCGAGCTCCTGGCAGGGACCTGTCCTCCTCTGCTGACTCCTTGCCTAGCAAGCTCCTGCCCTGATGCCTCCAGCACCCTCCAGACTGGTGCCACAGCGTAGGCTGCCAAGGAGCTGGGCAGCACCAGGAAGAGGCCCGGCGGCAAAGCTGGCACTCAGTCCTTCTGCCTCTGGGCCACTCAGGACCCTGCCACTGCTGCTCCATGTGCCTCGGGTAAAGGCTGTGGCACTACAGGTTTCAGCCCCAGCTGGGGGACCCTGAGCAGACCCCTCACCCCTGAGTCTGTCCCTCAGAGTGAAGTTCCTTTGCTGTACAGTGGCCCCATCATACTGGGGAGAGTCCGGGGGTTTGCATGGCTGGTCATAGACAACGTGGAGGGGCCTTGAGCCTAGGGAATTATTTGTCTTCTCCTTCACCATGGACCAATGACCTTCCGTCACCACACGCAGGGTGGAAGCTTCGCACTGCCTCGTGCGCATCTTCTCACAGCTCCCAAATACAAAATGAAGGGCAGCCCACCAGCAGAGGCTTACAGAGCACTCTCCCCAGAGAGCACAGCAGGGGAAACTGAGGCTGTCCAAAGCAGGAAAGGACTTCCCAACCTGGAGGACCCAGGTCTTTGGACGCCTTTTCTGCCCACTGATAAGACTGAAAATCACCAAGCCAAAGCCAAGCTGGACCCTCGGGGAACATGTGCTGGTTTCCTGACCTGCTCTTCTGAGTCCTCAGTCAGCACATCCACCCCAGGCGCCAACAGTGGTCCACCCTGACCCACAGCTCCTCTGGAAACAAGATGGGCCACCAGGGCTGGGCACCCAGAAGCAACAGCCTGCCCTGGTTGAGCACTCGCTGTGTCTCACTGTGTTCTCCGTAACCCCTATGAAGTCTGTCCACCACGGATTTCAAACAGAGGAGCTAAAGCTCATAGAGGTAAAAGCAACCTTCCTGTGGCCACACCGCTCCCTCTACCCTCGGCCCAGTAACAAGCAAAATCCAACATAAACGGGTTGCAGGAGACAGACACCACCCTGGGACAACATGCCATGTCCAGTTCGTTCCTCCCTATGCAGCGAGGCCTGACACACAGTGGGTGCTCTGCCCACACTCGCAGGACCCAACTGAGCAGCCCTCCTGCCCGCCGCCCGGTGGAGCCATTGAAATCCTAAAGTTGGCGCCCACCCCGCACGTCTGCACGGTGCAGCGAGAACTGACAATTCTTCCTAGATAAATATCTGGAAAGAAGTCGGGAAACAATTAAAACTAGAAGCTAATAAATGATGAAGAAGCCCAGGAGCCAAGTTCTGGCCCACTTCCCAGTCTTCATTCATGCATCAAAAAAGCCCCAGCAGTCCGAGGCTCTGAGGGCAGCTGGGCAGTGGGGCTGTCCGGCGCGATATAAATGGGGATTTGATATGATCGAATGTACTCGCCGCGTTCCCGACAGCAGACACTGTATCTCCCGGCGCCCCGCCACCGCCTGCATCTCCCCAGCCAAGTCCTCTTCTCGGGGGACACATGACAGATGATCGTGTAACCAGGCAACCAGGGGAGGAAAGGTTCCAAAGTTCCTCCACAGGAGCCAGCCAGAACCATCACACTCTGCTTCCTGGTGGCCACTGGCCCTGATACCCTCATCTGCACCTCAAAACACTGAGGGTTGGGGGTGTGCCAGCCACATCTCCAACACCACCATCTAAATGCCCTGGTTTCCTTTCCTCCCCACCTGTGCCAGGTGGCCCAGCACGCTGTGCAGGAGGAAGACAGTCCCACGCCCTCTCCAATGACCACCAGGGTCGCAGCGGGCCCTGGCAGTGTCCACGGGAGGTCCCAGGCCCCAGTCTTCTCAGAGTGGCTCTCAGCTTGTGGTGGCTCATCTTCCCCGGCCATCCCCAGGCCCCAGCCACAGGGAGGCACACAGGTGGCTCTGCAACACTCTGGCAGGGTCTCCCGACCGTGGCAGTGCCCGTGTCCAGGGGGAGGGGTGGGAGAAGAGGACTGGCAGCTCTTGCAAATGACACAGGAGCCAGTGCAGTGCGCAGTGGAACTGTGCAGGCGCCCGCTCTGAAAACCCACAGTGCTTTGCAGGCCGCCTGAGACACCTGGAAAGCCATGTTCCTGGAGGGGGCACCTCACAGGCCAGGTGATCCCAGGCGTTTCTGCATCCTCCCCAGGGAGGAGGGCCTTGGGGTTATCATGCTAATCCGGGCTGGAAGGGGCAAAGGGAACTTTCACCAAGAACCTACTATGTGCTGGAAGGTTCCACACACAGTCTCAGGAGTTTTACTCATACCTGGGAGTCTACTGGATTTTTTCTTTTTTAAACAAGCGAAAGGACTGAGGTCCAGGCCCAGAATCAGAATCAAAAACCTGTCTTTCTGCCTGCCTAGCCTGGGCCCATCTCAGGCAGCACAGTGGACCATTTTGCCAACTGCCACCTGGTTCAGGGACACTGTCTGGGGATAGGGAGAGTGAAAGAGAAAGGCCACGGGGAAGGCATCTCCACAAGGGCTGGGCATGCACCAGCTCTCACCAGCCAGCTGAAGTCAGTATGCAAAGCAGGGTCCCCGCTCTGAATTCAGGGCACAACTGTCATTTTCTCTCTCTCTCTCTCCAATATCCACAGCACACTTAATAAAGAAAATGAGTGAAGTTGGGAAATTGAAAATTGGAAAGAGTATTTTTTTTTTCACCAGGCGAGCCTCCGGTCCCTCTGGGTGGTGAGGGACCCTCCAGGGAGGAAATGAAGAACTTGCCGGGGGACATGGGTGGGGGAGATGATCCACGTGTCTCATAAGGTTCTTCTGACAACACCGAGATACACACTCGCTGCCACTCTTCCTAGCTGCATGAATAGAATATGACTGCTCCTCACATCTCTATCTGAATGGAAATGACCACAACCAGAGACTGCTGGGCTGCAGGGTGGAGGAGGCCAGGAGACAGAGCTGCAGTTCAACAGCAGGCAGGAGGGGCCCAAGACACGTGCCCTCAGTCCCAGGTGAGGAGGCTCTGCCCCCACCCCCGAGGCCCCCTGACTCCCAAGACAAAGCCCCCGGCAGAGTGTGGAAGTGACAGCAATAAACTGAGCCGCCTCTCAGGGCACAGGGCGCCAGCGGTATCGGGAAGCCATCCGTCACCGCCTGACACCAGCATCTTCTGCATGTATCCCCCTGTTGCAGCTGAGGGCTGAATGGTTTTCTGGGAAGTGGAGGGAGGAGCTAATGAAGCCACAGGCTTGGCAGAGGCTGCCCGGCTAGAAACCTCTTTCCCATCAGAGAAGGCACGGCAACTTCTGAGGTCACTGTCCCTGCGTTTTCTGGTTTTTCAAGAGCTACTTTCTTCTTGTAGAAGATGTAGAAGATACGGACAAGGATGGGGAAGGAAATGTAAGCCGCCAACATCACTTCTTTTGAAATGCTCCAGTTTCTTTCGGGTCCCTTTCCTTGGGATTGAGACACACCAGCACACCCAGGCCTCTACCAATTGTGTGCCGACTGTGGACAGTTTCGCTTGGTATCCTTCTCGCTGGACATTTCCTTCAACACTAGAAACGTCAGGAAACATCAATTTGGGTTTTTCTGGCATTGGCAAAGGAACCCAGGTCCTTTACACTAAACTACATCCTCAGCCTTCTTTCTTTGATTATTCTATTTTGAGCCAGGGTCTCACTAAGTCACTAAGTTACCCAGGCTAGGGTCTAACTCGTGATCCTCCTGTCTCAGCCTCCCAGAGTGCTGGGATCACAGGTGTGTGCCACCACTCCCAGCTCATCGGTATGTTTAACTGCTGTGTAATGCTCCCTCCATTGGCTGGCACCACGTTTATCTTATCATGTTCTTCCTTTGTGAATCTACTGGCTTCCAGTTCTGCACTGTCACAGGCTGCCCCTGTGGGTACACGTTTTTATGTGTATAGTCTTCACAGCATCCCGGAAGCACAATTCCTGGGTCCCTGCCATTCTATACTTACCCGAAGAGCCCACGGGAGCTACCCCGACAGCATGCTTCACCCAACTCTCAATCAGAACATCAAGAAAATTTTCCATGTGATCAATCATTTTGGAACAACGGTGCCCAGCTGAGGCTGACAGGATATCAGCTGTCCTCATCCCTCCCGGCCAGACTACAACGCCGGCCCACAACGCCGGCCCAGGTGACATAGCTGAGCGCCTCACCAGACTCCCAAGCCACGGAAGATGCTTTCCACGGGACACTGTCCACAAACAATCGTGAAACACAAAACAAACAGAAAGAGCACTGTGATACTTTGTGCAATACTTGTCCGCTTGCTGAAAATGTGAGATAATGAATAAAAATGTTCATTACTGAATTATTCACTTTTCCTCCCTGATTCACGTCCTGGTAATTACCATGACCAGCCTAATAAAAACTGCTACAAACCGAAGGTCAACTGGCAGTTAGAAGTGTTCATTTTCATTTCAATGTATTCATCTCTGGTTCCTAATGGCCTCATTTTCTCCCATGCTCCTTAATAAATACCACTGAATTACAGGTTAAATAGCTAAATTAAATTATTGCAATTATAGCGTGCAGAGCCCTGAATCTGGGTTTACCTTTCCCAGTTCAATTAGAGGCGAAGTTTCAACAGCCACAGAATTCTGATTGCTGTCAATATTCTCAATGGCTCAGAGTCTCGCCCAGATATTTGGTGAGGGGTTTTCCCCCCTTCTTGTTTCCAAGGGGCTGACTGGAGCACTCTTGAGCAAGAAAATCGCACAACCCAAAGTGGTTTTTGGAAATCGACCACAAGGCATAATTGATTCTTTTCCACTGAAAAGGGAGAAGACTTAGCAGGGTTCTGGCTACATGCTGCGTCTGTGTGTGTGTGTGTGTGCGCGCGCGCGCGCGTGCGTGCACACACACAGAGGAAAACCCCCACCTTCTGCAGGGGAAATGTACATTTCAATAAATACAGACCCTCTCTTTCTCATGCCACAGCCCACAGTTGTTTTACGGGTCCACATTAAAGAACTTCCTCATTATTTAAATCTATTCGAATGCTTGTTGCTCTTGCCCTGCCACAGGATTCATTACCCAACATCTCTTACAAGACAGAGTGTCTTAATAACGCGCAGAGCCTGGGCAGGGGAGAGAAAAGCCCTCTCCAGTTCTGCGTCCCCAAATCCCCAGATAGAGTCTATTTCTTGTGGAAGAGCTCCCCCTGACTTCTCCATCCCGCGGCTTTGAAAGGCACCAAATTCTAGCACCGACAGAGACTCCCTGATTTTTTTTTTTTGGCAATCTATTAACTCACAGCACGGGTGAGCAGTGAAAGCACATAAGGCCCACGGCCAGTGAGTGTGCAGAAATGAGGGCGCCACAGGCTCAGGAGTGGGGAGCTGAGTCTGCTGCCCTGGCCTGCAAGGCCTGGGCCTGGCCCGAGATCCCGGGCACAGGCGTCACCAGCCCTGTGGGGCAAAGGGTCCCCCTGATTTGCTTTTGGGGACACCAACATCAGGAAGTCCTCCAACCAAGACAAGCCTCTTCCCAGAGCCAGGCGTCTGTTCCCCAAAGAGAAGGGAAATCTCTGCCCTGGCCCACGTTCACCAAGGCAATGAGAAATGGGGTGAGGGAAGAAGTCAGACACTGATGCAGACCCAAGTGGACACCCACTGCCCTGAAGTCCCAGGCTCCACACTTTCCCAACAGCAGGATAAACCCAAAGAGCAGCCAGATCCCTAACAGAAGTGGCTGGCAGTCCATGCAAATGTTCCTGCTGGGGAAAAGCAGCATTATTGGGGGGTTCCTAGCCCTAAAACAAAGCCAAGCTCACAGAGCAGAGCGCCTGGAGCACATGGACCTCTTCTGCTATAACCGCTCGGCAGCTGCAAAGTGGAATGCTGTTTGACACAAACGGCGACAGAGCAACCCTCCTGCAGACCAGCCACACTCACACCCAGAGTCAGGCCTTGCAACAGCTGAGACAGGCACGCTACTTTCATTGGCACCACCCTCACTGGATGCCTCCTCAGTTTACAGATGAGAGGTGAAGTGACCGATCCAGGGTCACACGGCTGGACGCCCCATTGTCACTACCATGCCACTCCCTGGGGAATCGGCAGACCTCCTCCTACCCTGGTCCTGAGCCAACGCTGCTTGCTGAAGGGTCCCAAACAGTATCCCCCACGACCCCATGCATGGAGCTTTCGTCAGCAAATTCACTGGGGTGGAAGAGAACAGCCCAGGTTGGGCAGGAAAGGACCCACACAGCAGCGCCCAGGCTGGGCTATGGGCTCAGGGAGCTGTCCCAGGGCTGGAAGGGACTAGCACAGCCCCTTCTGGCCCACACTGCTCTAGCACCCCAGAAGAAGGAGAGCCTGGTTCCTGGCCACCAGAGCCCAAGTCCAGCAGCCTTCCCATCTGCAGCCGCTGGAGCTCCCAGACAACCTCAGCCAGACCAGCTCAGGCTGGACAGAAAGGCGGCCCAGAGCCATTTGGAATAAGCCTGGGCCTCAGGCAGTCCAGCTCGAGCTGAGTGACCAGGAAGGGTCCCTCCTAGTCAGGGAGAGAGGAGGCCGAGGGCTCTAAAGCATATCCCGCAACAGAAACCCAAGGCCTCGAAGCCAGAGCACTCTGGGGAAGGGCAGCCCCTGAAAAGCAGTTTCCCCTGGGTCATGTGACCCCAACCTGCCTCACCATGATGAAAGCAGCTGCCTTTTCCAGGCCCCAGCCATGCTAGGTCCTTCCACACCTCATCCCCATTAACCCCACTTGGGAGAGGAAACTGAGGCTGGAGACAGGAAGGAGCCTCCAGCCACAGAGTGGAGCGAGCAGGAAAGCACAGGCCCCTCCACTGCCCCGCCTGGCTCTGTTTCCGTCCTCTGGGGACAGAGCAGGTCACAAAGGCCACACAAGAGCCAGGGCCTAACCGAAGTCTCCACTGGGCTCAGGTCCACACTGTGAATCCCACCATCAAGGGCAGAGAGCAGCTTCCAAGGAGAGATCTCCTGACCCGCCAGACCTTTAGAGTAGCAAATGATGAGGGGGGGGGGGGGTGTCAGCCACCGAACAGGCGCTGTTTAAGCCTCTACTCTATGGGGGCACATATGGGGGCCCTCTATGAGGGCCCTGCCCTCCAAAACCTCCTTCCTCACTCAAGTCTTTGTTCTTCCACCGCCCACACAGATCTAGGCAGTGTCTTCCGGCCCGAGCTCTGTGTGGGCTAAGAAGATGCCCAAGGGAAGGGGACCTCTGATCTGGACCCCTCAGGGTCACTTTGGCCCCGAAGGGCCTTTAACACAGCAGGGACAGAGCCTTAGCCTAATAAACCCCATCACAGCACCTCGAGGCCCTGGGCCCTGCCCAGAGCCGCTGGGCATCTGTAGGTGGTGGGCAGAAGCAGCCCGTCCCCCACCCGGCCACCATGGCAGCTGGAAAGGCTCTCTGATATCTCCAGCTGTGCCCCTGCCAGACCTTCCCAGCTCTGCCCAGCCCCCCAGGGCCAGTGCCCTGCCCAGCCTGAGCCTGGCTGTCTCCTGTGCCAGTCACAGGGCACAGTCGCTGGCTGAGTCGGGCAGCCCAGACTCAGGCACAAGCTGAGCACTGAGGGCCTCAGCGGCTGCCTTTCCTGGGTGGCCTCGGCCCTTTCCTAGGGTGGGGCAGGGAGACTGAGCCACCGATGACCACCACCCGTGCAGGCCTCTACCTGACCACATTTCACACGGACGGCGCACTGGGCTGGGGGTCGGGGTGCACTGACACCCCCAGCTGTCACCGCTCCGGCAGCATCGTGCTGATCTGATACCCAACACAGCCTCCCTTCCTTCCCACAGCCAGGCAGAGTGGGAGAAGGAACATTCTAGACCAGTGGTGGCGAACCTACGGCACGTGTGCCACAGCAGGCTGTTTTCTCCACTGAAAGCTCTAAAAGACTCACCATCACTGCTCTAGACAAACCGAGCCCCAGAGTCCTAGTTGCATCCTGGGGCCTCAAAGACCTGGCCTCCATCTCTTCTTCAAAAGCATAAAAACAGGCTGGGGATTTAGCTCAGTGGTTTCGTCGCCTCCTGCGAAAGCTCAAGGACCCGAGTTCGATCCCTGGTACCAAAAGAAGAAGGACCACTTGGGCCGGGGATTTAGCTCGGTGGTTCCACAGCCTGCCTTGCAAGCGTAAGGACCTGAGTTCGATCCCCAGTACCAAAAAAAAAAGAAAGAAAAAAGAAAAGTACAAAAGCGTAAAAATCACATCAGATGCGGTGGTGCACACCTGTAATTCCAGCAGTCTGGGAGGCTGAGCCAGGAGGATTGCAGGTTTGAGCCCAGCCTGCATAACTTAACAAGACCTTGTCTGAAAATAAAAATAAAAAGGGCTGGGGCTGTAGCTCAGTGTGAAGGCACAGAGTTCAATCCCTAGTACTTAAAAAAAAAAAAAAAAAAAGGTAAAAACCTGAAGTGACAGGTGAAGTCACCCACAATAAGACCACACGGCAAAGCCAAACAGTTTCCTGGCATGGGGCTCAGATGAAGCCCATCTAGTGTGCCAATGCGTTCCAGCTGCAGCCCTGCCCTCCAACTTGCCACTCGGCACCAAGGGGTCCCTGGTACTGAACAGGCAGTTGGGAGAGAGCTCTAGGGCAGACAGTGACAGCTTGACCCCCCTTGACTATTTCTCTTCTCTTCCTTTTGTTGTTTCAGGGTTTTGCAGTACTGGGCTGGAACCTAGCCGCCCCATCCTGGGCAGGTCCTCACCCCGAGCTGCGCCTCAGCCTCTCCTTGGCCATTTCTTCATGGCCAGAGGGTCTCGGACCCCCAAACATGTGAGACATCCGGGGAGAGGAGGTCCCCTCCACTCGCAGCACCCGATTTGTGCCACAGTTTGGGGGGCCCGGGGTTCTCCCAAACTCTGCAGTCACACTTGGCAAGTGACAGCTACACGCAGCTGACAACCAGGCATGGCCACACCACACCTGGGGAGCGGGACGGTTGATGCCCAGGCCCTCTTCCGTGTCCCTGTACAAACACCACCCGAACTAAGCAATGGGCTCCTCGTCCCTGGGGAAGACGCAGCTCAGCCTGGATGGGGCCCGCCGAGGGGATGAGATCAGGGAGCAGGCAGCACAAGACCGAAAGCGGACGCGGGACACAGAGCAGAATTCACACACACTTCCACCCCGCCTCCATCTCCACCAGTGCAAAGGAAGCAGCAGCATGGGCGTCCCCAGAGCAGCCCAGGTCTCAGCAGAGCGGAGCCGAGTTTCTGACTGTCCTCGTGTCTCCGCCACCCCACCACACACTTCCCTGCACCTCTTGCAAATCCTCCCATCAAGGGGAAGAACTACCACGACAGCTTAATCCCTAAGAGGCAGCCTTTAAAATAAGGGCTCCCGCCAGGGATTTAGCTCAGTGGTTCCATCGCCTGACTCAAAAGCGCAAGGTCCTGAGCTCGATCCCTGGTACCAAAAAAAAATAAAATAAAATAAAATAAAACAAGGGCTCCCGTCAGGCATGCTGGCACACCTGTCACCCCAGCACCGGCTCAACTCCAGGCTGACACAGGAGGACCGAAGCAAATTCAAGGCCAACTAAGCCTTGTCTCAAAGAAACCAAAAAATTAAATACATAAAAATAAAATAACAATTACCACAGGAAGAGACCTAACCCACCTCCCTCAGCCTCCAGAGAGGACGGGGCTTGGGGAAGGAACACCTGAACAGGTGAGGCTCACCTGGTGGACCCCGGGCCAGCAGCCTCCTTGACACCAGATTCAGGCTCTCCAGGGACAAATGCAGACGGAGGCTGAGGAACGCCAGGCCAAACCCTCTGCTTCAGCTTCCTTCTCAAGTTCTGCCTGGTCCACATGTGTGATAATCCACTGTCATCTGTCCATGTGACATTCACTATTCTTTACCCAGCGGGTCAAGAAGACACGCAGGCCATGGACTGGCTGCTTGTTTCTATAAATAAAATTTTATCCAAACAACAGCCACACCCATTCTTTAACTGTCTATGATGCTCTTACCCTACAATGAATGCAGAGACCATTTGGCCCTAGCACCTCAAGCAAAGCTCTGCTTTATCGAAAACAACCAGACGATGACATCACCCAAGCTCTCAGCTGATCCAGAAACCTTTCTACCCTGAACTCTTTCACAAGTACATCAGAATTCGCAACGCTACCCTTGTTGCCAAGGCTGCCAGGAAGCTCAGAGCTCAATGTTCCCCTGGTGCAGGGACAATCCTCACCATCCCTCAACTGTGTGACTGACCCCCATCCTTTCACCATCATTTTAATCCTGCTGCTGCTGGCTTACCCAGAGCTAGAATTCTAAGCAGGGATGGAGAGCTGGCTCCAGCTCAGGGGGCTCTGCAGACCCAGTCTCAGAACTCACCTGGCCGAGGGCCCCTTGCCCTGCCTGTCCCATCTGTGCTCCTCTTGCTGAGTCCTCTGGGTTTGGAAGTCCTGCACAGCCTAGAGGGGCTTCGGGCACTCACTCCAGTCCCTTCCGGTCCCTTTCCATTCTGGTGAGCAAGAGGGCTCCAGAGTTGCCCCTCATCCACCAGGCCCTCACTGACCCCTAGAGCACCGAGCCTGCCTGGGGCTGGGGCTCGGGACAGAAGCCACAAGGTTCAAGCCCGGCCCTTCCATGCCCATTCCAGGGCAAGGCAGAGGTGACAGCTCAGCCCAGCACAGCGTGCTCAGAGCTGCCTGCCAGTGTCTCCCCAGAGACGCCCAGGGCCGGGCTCAGCCCCACAGTGGCCCAACTGCACCCTCTGCCAGCTGGGAGGCCCAGACGCAGAACTGAGGCTGTAGAGTCCGCCGAGTCCCAGAACCTGGCATACCCAGGCTGCACTGAAGGCCGGAGCAGGAGCATCACCCACAGAAGCTGTCCCTGGCCACCTGGCCAGTGTCCGGAGTCCTAGAGGCCATGAATGCACGGTGAGAAGCCTCCCTTCCCAGGGCACTGAGACCCGGACGTTGCTGGCCCCTTGTTCTTCTGGGCAGCACCATGTGGACCGGCATGTGCCCATCAGGCCTGGCACTCCGTCCTGCATGGAAGCCGGCGTGGTCTGCATGGGCTGCAGCCACAAGCCTCAGACTCCCCTGGGCCCTGGATTCCAGGCGCAGACGGGGCCACGGGCATCAACGTGGGATTTATTATGCATTGCTGCCACACACCCAGCTTCCTCCTGCTGTTCCTTCCAGCTACAGGCAGGGGCGTTAACCCAAGCAGGACCAGCTGTGGAACTGTGTTTAGCAAGAGGAAGGCTCTCGGGGTCCCTTCGGCACAGGACTGCACAACTCTGGCTCAGGAGGCTCACTTAAGAGGAGACCCCCCAGCCACTCCGTCCTGGGGCGGGGGGGTATTCTAACTGGCTTTGGTTAACCCTTCATCTGCCAGCAGGCACGACCAGGCCTTGGGTGGTCCAGGCCCAAAGCTAACACAGGGACGCAGGGGGCTCTGCTAGGGTGGGGCACATACATGCACTGCAGCTGGGACCACCTCAGCTCTGGCCTGGGAACCTCAGGCCCCCAGGGGGCTTGAGCCAGGACACCTCAGGGAGCAGACAGCAGATTCGGACCTGCTACCTGTTATGGTGGGAAGCACCGTGCTATAAAATGAATCTAGGCGACAGAACGGCGGGCGTCTGAGCCCGGTCACAGCCTGCCACCCTCCTACAGGAGGGTCCTGGCCCTGCTGAGCCTCACTTTCCTCATCTGTAAGATGGGAGTAGCCCCATCAGCAATCTCAGTGAGGATCAGGAGGCCAAAGGGAAAGGACTCTGCCCCTGGTGGTGGCAGAGGAGACTCCCTCTCTCTCCCCGCCTCTCTCTCCACTTCCACTCCTACTGGGCTTCAAATCCTTGCTTCTTGTTGATCAAAACACACAGCCTCTGCTGACATCAGCAGGGAATTGTCGGGCGACCGGAGAGCAGGTCCTGGCCCGGGGGTGGAGACCCATGGGGACCACAGAGCCCATGTGACAGAAAAAGCCGAGTTGGGGCCGAGTCCAGCACGAGGCCCAACCCAGCCAGGGCTCTGAGCACAAGAGCTGCCAAGGACACCTGGGGACCCAGGGAGGAGACGCAGGCATCAACACAGCCTCACTGGCCCAGCGACACTGCCCCAGGCCACCAAGAACAGCCCCGAGGGGGAGGGGCCAGAGCCCTAACAAGCACAGCAGGGATGGCAGACCCGAGTGTGGGGCCGGAAGGCCAGATGCCCTGTCCTCCCTGCCCTCCTCTAGGTCTGGGGTCTCAGACCAAGGGTCCCTCTTCCCTGCACCCTGACTGCAAAACCATGAGCTGAGTCCACCCTGGACAGTCGGCCAACCCCAGCACAGGCCTGCCTTCACCAGCGAAGCCACGTTAACCCCAAGCCTCTGGCAAGATCCCCGGAATGGTCCAAAGACCAGCAAAGACTCCCGAGTCCCCAGAGGTGCCCTGAAGGCTAAGAAGGTGGTGCCAGGTCATGTTCCCTCCCACCACTCCCTCAGAGGACAGTCCTGCCAGGGTAGAAGTAAAGTTCCAACTCCTGGCCCTGCGTGATTGATTCGCACTGCCTGCCTACGACCTTAAAGCATCCAGGAAGGAGGAGATGCCATGATCGGCAGGTGATGTTTGCCATGGTGCAGGAGGGAGCAGGGAGGCGCATCTGCTTAGTCTTGCACACCTGACTCTAATGCAGCTCCAGACAGCAGCATCCAGTTTCTTTCTGGAAACATGACAAGCAGATTCAGAAGAAGGACTGTAGGAAGTGGGAAGGTTGGTTCCAAAAGAGTGGCCAAAACCAGGGAAGGGAGGAAGAAGAATTGCTAGAATGCCCTAAATCCAAGGGTGTCCTGGCTCTCATGCCTTCAGAAATGTTTACACAGCGATGCTTCTCCGGGCACAGAGCCCGTGGATGGATCTTTCTGCCCACCTGGCTCCGGCCCCTTATCAGGGAGCCCAAGCAGCTTACAGTGAGGGCTGAGACGCTGACGGCCTAAGATCTGGTCCCCACAAGGACTGTCCCTCCTGTGACGTGGAGGGCCAGTCACAGAAAGACAGCCCAGCAAAGCCAGGAATTCAGCTGCGGGGGGGGGGGGGGGGCTCGCCCCAGCCCAGGAGGAGAGACAGAGGACAGGGCTTCCCCCTGGGCATAAGCAAGTCCACGAAGCTGGGTCCAGGCGAGCAGTACAGCTCCACAGAGCAGCTCACTGGCCTAAGGGGGCAGCTTGGATGCCCCAAGTCCACAGTCTCCACCTCTAGGCCATGCCCAGGACCCCCAGGTGGCCCAGCCTTCTCCGTCACCGCTCAGCTCGGCTGCCGACCCTGAGTCACCACGGACAGCACACTTACCTCCACCCACAGTGACAATTATCACGACAGTGAATTCATAACCAGCCCACCTTGCGGAGGCCTACCATGCAGGGAGCCCTGTAAACATGCGGGCACCTCGGTAACACCAGTGCCTCCTGCACGCAAGAGAGGAAACTGAGGCTGGAAAGTGGGAGTGAAGACACCCAGTTAAGAGAGGGCAGAGCTAGGTCAAGCCCAGCCCAGCACCCCTCGGGCTCTCCCACCCAGCTCTGCCTCAGAAGACACCGAGAAGGCAGCAGAAATGTGGTGCCCCAGGCCCAGTGTGGGCGTGCAGCTGGGGTCCCTGTGCTCAGGGCACAGTTGTGCACTTGGGCACTGTTTCTGCACCTCCCTCCTCCCGCCCCTGTGCTTTCTGGGGCTCTGTCCTCTTCTCAAAGCATCACAGAGCATGGTCCTCAGAGCACGAGCCCTTCACACACACACACAAACACATGTATACATACATGTATGGGCCTGCACACACAGGCATGCTCACACGGGCTATGTGCGCATGTCAATGCACAGAAACACCTTTGTGCACACTGGTGCACATCTACACACATGCACCAAGAGCATGCACACATGTGGCACGTGCATGCACAGCCTCCCTCACTTGAACCAGCCGCCCTCACTTCCAGCCCATACCTGGCCTCTTCACACTAACGCCTAGCCGGAGCCTGCTGGCCCACTTCCCATCCAAAGATATGCATCCAGCTCTTCCTCACCCTCCACACCTGGGATCCTCCTTTCTATCTGCGTTTATTTTAGTTATGGGAAATTCAATGAGTAAACAAACCTGTGTCTCTCATCATCTCCATGGACTTTTTCTTCTTACAAAAAGAGGAAACTCCAACTTAATACGAGTAAATGAACGTGGACCCTGCCCATCCCCGCTCCCCTACGCATCCCGAAAGAGAAGTGTTAATTCCAAACTCAGAAACCACACTGCCTCTCACCCCAAACCCAAAGCCTCTGGCATCCTGGTCTCGGACCTCCGCTCATTCTCACCTCCCGCACACCCGTCATCTCCCCGAGAGGGACCCCTGGATGCACCTGAGCAGCAGGTGGGCTGCAGCAGTGTGTGTGATAAAGACAAGCAAAAGCAAAACAGACGCCCCTCTCCCACTCCAAATCTCAAACAGTGCGCACACACCCACACAGACCCAACACTGGCGAGTCTGACAGCTCTGCTTCCCCGAGCTCAACCCCGTATTTCTCAAATGTGCAAACTGGCAGCTTCCCCTGGGCAGAGCAGGGAGCCCGCATGGCAAGAACCAAGCGAGCTCCAGAATGCACCTGGGTTCTCCTTTACCTGGGCTCACCAAGTACTCAGACACTGCCTCCTGGGGTGCTAGACCTCAGCCTGGGTGTAGGGTGACAGCAAGACCCAGCCGACCCATAGCCCGGTCTCCCAGGGTGTGAGGGGTGGACCCACAACTGGTGTCGCTGTGGGAAAGTACAGGGACCCGCAGGGGAGGGCACAGGTGAAACCAACCTCAGCCACGAGTCAGTGGAGAAGTCCATGGCGGGCTGGGGAGGCTGGTCCCAGCCCACTAGGCGCACCTGCCTGCCTGGTTCCCCCATGCAGGTCCCTGGGCCCTCCAACCTCCAGTGACCCTTCCTTGCCCCATTCCTATCTCGACCCCCGGGGGTCTCTGGGAAGACTGGACACCAATCTACAGATCAGCTCCTCCTCACCTGACCGCAAACCCACCTGGGAAGTCGGGACCCCAGGTTCTGTGGCAGAGCCAAGCTCAGAGCGGGCACCCACTCCCATCTGCGTGGAATTTACATGAGCAGCCACACATGGCACCTTCTCAACCGGACATTAATCACTCACAGCAATTAGATGCCCGAGAGCCTGCAGAGACAATCCCACGAGCCCACAAAGCAGGGAAACCCCAAAGCGCTGCACAGAAAGGCTCAGCCGGCCAGTGTGCAACAGCAAGGAAATGAAGGTGCTGAACTGGCTCCCCGTCAGGTGCACTGCGAAGCCCGACAATATTCAGATGGTGGAGGGCTGCGATACCACATGATCATTCAGCAGTGAGGTATAATTGAAAGGATTAACATGAACGCAATGTTTCCCTTCCAAAAATTCGAGGAACGCCAAAACGACTCTCATCTGGGCTGGTGTGACTCATGTTTTTAATAGAAGAACTTAATTTTCACTTGTGAGGAATTTGGGCTCAGGGAAACGTTGTCTAAGAAATGTTCATTTTACCCCTCAGACAACAGGAAGTGCCACCACCCCAAAAGTAAAAATAAAGGTTCCCCAGCCAATGCTCCGTGTCCCAGACCACGCAGCAAGCCCTGGGGTGTGTCCCCCATCGGCTGGGACAGAGCTCAGAGTTCACAGGGAAAGTGAGGGGCAGAAATCAGCAGGCAGGTCAAGCACGGCTCGGTGGGCCACGGCAAGCCCTCTGGGAACCTGGGCAGAGCTGGGACAGGCACTTCCTTCCGCTCCTGAAGGCCCCAGATGCTGCTGCTCTTGGCTGCCTACTGGAAAGCGACAGTCTCAGCCTCTCAGCAGTGCTGGCCGGAGAGGGACCTGGGAACAGAACTCAGGACTTCAGCACTTCCCTCTCCAAGGCCTGGGCCTCAGGCCTCACAGAGGCAGATGGAGGCACGCTAGGGAGTCGCCACCTGGTTATCAACTTGGAAGGTGGAAGGTCACAGAAGCTGCCCAGCCTCTGCCTGTCCCTAGCTGGAGTCCCTGAGGTGACCCCTCCAGGAACATCCGGACCACCTCCCTGCGCTCAGGTTCCAATGAGGGGCGAGTTTTACATAAAAACTGAGCCCAAGGTGGGCACCTGGGGTGGGGGCTACTTGCAACTCTTGCTTCTGGCAAGACAGTATTCCCTTGCCTCTTTGCCTTCTTACTTACAACATGGCTGGCTGGCAGGGGCTTCAGGCCACCCGCAAAGGGTAGGGCCCGGGGAAGAGCAAGGATGGCTTCAGCCTGAGTCCCCGTACCCCACCACAAGCCTGAGGAACTCCACTTCAGAGGTGCACTTTGCATGGCTCTGCAGGGATGCGGGGTGCTCCAAGGTACCTGTGTGCCGACAACCACAGCACGAAGTCCCTTCTGAGCAAGGGCTGCAGACCCCTCCACCCCCAGCACAGCCCCACCCTGACCTTAGGAACAGATTACCAAACTCCCCTCCCGGGCCAGCCCAGGGAGAGGCACTAATTTATAAGTTGCAGATAAAGACACCCACCATTCATCCAAATGTGTCACTAACATCCCATTAGACTGTAATTATTTTTTAATTAAAACTAAGAAAACTGGCATGCCTGAGCCGACTTTATGCATCTGTTATGGGTTAAAATAGCTTTTAAAAAATGTTTCAGAGACCGCAGTCTATTGTGGCCGCGGCCTCTGCCAAAGAAAATGCAAGCTTGCTTATTTTCTCCATGGGGCGCAACAGTGCCTATGTGTGCCGGCACAGAACCGGCTGGCCGTGAAAAGAATTCTAAATAAAACACAAACATGGAATTTGGCAACGCCACAGAAGCAAGCTTAAGACTAATTCCAGCATGCGGACGGCTCTCACATAGTAAGTCTGGCTCCAGCATAAATGAAACCAGGCACTGTAAAATACCACGGCACGGTGCAGTTTCAGCTTAAAGAGACAGAACCTTGATTTCAGGTATCAAAACTTATTAAGCCGCCTCACGCTGGCCCCATAAATCCATAGGTTATTAGCTGTTTGCCTTCAGCCAATCCCTTCTTAAAGAGATGTATATTAAGATGGGGGGGCGGGGGGAGAGAGAAGAGAACAGCAAATGAAAACCATCACTTTGCACTTGACTTTTAGTAGGGTGGTTCTGGAAAAATCGTGTTCATTATCTCAATTAGGGAAGAAAGATTCTGAGACCTCAAATATACATACACAAACCCAAAACAGAGGAGAAGGCCAGGCAGCAGGGCCGAGAGATGGAGGGCAAAAATGCCCACAGAAGGGTAGATATCCCCCTCAACCCAGCCCTTTGGGACGGATGGGGATGCCCATCCCTACACCAGGTAGCAGCAATGACAACAAGTACAATAATAATTATGCTTATGACATCAATACAAACAAGAGAAATACCTGCTCCTAGTCATAGATCAGCTGCTGCAGGCAGTGAAAAATAGCAGGGGAAGGTTCTCAAAGACAGCAGAGCAGCTAATGCTCTGAACTCACAGGGTCTCAGTCTCCTCGTCTGTAAAGTGGGGATCACAACGCTGGGGTGTGGGATGTTGAAGATGAAGGCCGCAATACACACTCAGAAAGCTGTCCCATTGTCACTGCTAAGCATCCCTCTGAGGTGGGACCAAGAGCATTTCTCAGAGGAGGAAACTGAGGCTCATTAAGGCCAGGTCACCTGCCAAGGTCAAAGGGCTCATGAATGTCACAGCTGAGGGCAGAAGGGAAGCTGGCTGTCCATCTCCCAAGGCCTCATCCTGCCTGCACACACTGCTCACAATTTCCAAGACTGGGGCCTCACGTATGCATGTGCCCACTCACATACATATGCACACACACACACACACACCTGTACACACATATGCACAAATACCTCCTCACACTGATACACACACTCACTCATGTGAAACAAATACACACACACATATATGCACACACACATACTCGCACACTCACATAAAACACCCCCTACGCACACACGCACATCCACACGGATAACACACAAATCCACACACTCGCATACAATCACAGGTAGACCCACACACACAGGCCCTGTTATGACAGGGTCTGACCAGCCCCAAGGACCCTGGCAGAGCCACTGGGAAAAACCAGGAGCAAATTACATGAGGCAATGTTTGGCTGCCAATGAAAAAGCTGTGGAATGTTCGCTCCAGTCTTGGTTATTTCTTGCAGGTCCACTCAGACCCGGCACATCCTGGGGTACTCAGGCCGGCCTTGCACAGGGGTGGGGTGGACCCCACAGCCCAGGGCCGGCCGCCACCCGGTGTGACCAGGACACTGCCAGTGCCCGCGAGGCCACAGGCAGGCGACTCACGGACTCAGCAAACACGAGCTCCCTACCCGGGACCCCAGGCCCCGCAGGCCTCGGTGGACTCCAGGACGCTCTTCTTGAAAAGATGCACATCTTAGAAGATGCAGACTAAAAATACTCCTGGCTTCTCAGAGCCAGTTTACAAAAATAATTATGTTTTCTGTAAAAAAAAAAAAAAAAAAAAGATTATAGGCAAGTATGTGTCCAGCTATTTTTAGCTCCTATTCAACTCTTAATTTTTTCTCATAATAATCACTGCAGAATTTGTTAAAAATCCATCCCCCTCTCTTATTGATAACTGCATTCTGACTTGGCATAGGGGTGGGGCGTGGGCCCAGATGTGACCACCAGCCGTCCACAGCCCTGGGGTTGAGGGCTGGGCTGGGGGCCAGGCGTTGGAGAATCACCACCTCCAAAGGGAAAGGAATCACATGGGACCCGCTCATCAGGCCCCCCAAGTGCTGAGCCAGGCCCGGGCCTCAGCTGTTCTCCAAGGAGACCAGTCCGGAGTTTTGGTCCCGGAGTATAACCCAGAATGGCAGAGGCCAGTGTGTGGGGTTGGTGGCCCTGAAATGTACATCCACAACCAAAGCAGTGGAACCTGTCAATATGGCCTTATTTGGAAAAATGGTCTTTGTGGATATAACTAAGTTCTGCAGATGTGAGCCACTGAGATGGTGGTCATTTCATAGGAGTGGGCCTCGGACACCTTGCAGGCCAAAAGAGAGAAATCACAGCCCAAATAAGAATCCCCGTAACTGCCTCAGGATTACGGTCCCCAGTCTACAAAAGTCCCCTGGCCACTCACTGCAGATCCTCTCCCCAGTCCCTGCACTCCAGCCAAGGAAGCAACAGCGCCAGCATGACAATTCCCATGAGACACGGAGACCCCCCCACGAGGCTCAGAGAGGGCAGAGTGTGCCCCAGGACACCCAGGGAGCTGACCCTGCTGGAAAGGACAGTGGAATCGTCCGACCATCTGCAGGATGATCCTCCCCCATCCTCACACCAGCTAAAAACAACCTGTCCTAGGAGGAGGCGTGTAATTGGCTTCCATAGTGAGTTCAAGGCTGGCCTGAACTCCATAGCAAGATCTTGTCTCAAAAAAAAAAAAAAGAAACACAGAATGGCCCCAGACTCCAGCCTTCCCAGTGCTGGGTCTGTATCCAAAATATCGGAAAGCAGGGTCTTGAGGAGATTTCTGTACACCCAGGTTCACAGCATCCAGGAGGAGGAGCTGGGAGCAACCCAAGTGCCCGCTGCAGGATGAGGGAGGACAGGCAAAGTGCGGTCCATCCTACAATGGGACGGCTCCAGCCTCAGAGAGGAAGGAAGTGCTGGCATCAACGCGGACAAGCCCGAGGACATCAGACTGAGTGGAATAGGGCACACCGGAGAGAACTGTATAATCCCACTTAGGGGAGGCTCTGCACAAACAGGAAGGAGAACGGTGGGCACTGGGGACAGGAATTTCACAGGGGCAGTTTTGTTTGGGATGGTGAAAACTTCAGGAAATGGCCGTTGTGATGATCACACAATAATCATCATGTACTCAATGCCGCTGAACTGTACACTTAAAAATGACTAAGACTCAGTATGGAGTTTCCTCAAAAACCAAAAACTAGAAATTCCATTCAACCCAGCTATTCCCCTACTAGGTATCTTCCCCCAGTGAGTTAAAGGCAACATATTACAGTGATCCATGCATACCCATGTTTATAGCACCACAACTCAGAATAGCTAAATCTTGAAAGTGACCTATACATCCATCAACAGATGGACGGATTAAGAAAATGTGGTATTTGCATACCATGGAGTACTACTCAGCCATAAAGAGGGACACACTTTACAGTCATCTGTAGGAAAATGGAGACCACAATGTTAAGTGAAATGAATCAGGCTTAAATGTCACATGGTATCTCTTATATGAGAAACACAAAATATAAATAAAGAGCAAAATAAAAGAGAGATAATAGGAAGATAAATCTTTTGCAAATGGGAAGGAGACCAAGTGAGGGGGGGGAAGGAAACGGATGAAAAAGGAATTAAGAGGTGCTGTGTACGCATGCCACCTCCCCGTGAAGAATGCAATCACGATATACCTCAAGCATGTACTAATAAAAGTAAAAATTTTAAAAATGGTTGCAACCATAAATCTTATGTACATCTTACCACAATTTATTTTATTGTATTTTATTTTTTTGGTACCAGGGATCGAACTCGGGTCCTTGCGCTTGCGAGGCAGGCAGCAGAACCACTGAGCTAAATCCCCAGCCCCACCACAATTTTTTTTTTAAATGCTTGTATCTTTGTATTAGGTGAGACGCAACAGAGACAATGCACAGAAAGCCTGTGGCACATGCTAGCCCCTCCATCGACGGTTCCTTTTATGACTAAATCAAGAATACATGAGCTTTAATAAAACACAAGGAAAGCCAGAGCAGAACAAGTTGGGAAGAATCGGTTATGCACAGCACGGACAGAGCCCAGACCGGTGCGCGGGAGGCCTTCCCCACCCGCTGTTCCTCACCTCTTACTAACAGAAGCAATCATTAAAAATGTCCGGTTTTATGAAAAGAGCCCAGCCGTACCTGTTTCTGCACACAAGGTCTCTGATTCTGCACTAACCTCTCTGGAGAAGTCCCAGCCCTCTGACCCTTTCAGCTGATATCATTCAATACAGTTCTTAATTCCCCAGGCCCGGCCAGCCCTGTGGCAGCCTCGTGATTCATTACCTCACACCTGGCCTTTCCCTCGCTGGGCCTAGGTGTGCAGGCCAGCTCCGAGCTCAGGGTGGGGCCCAGACTCACAGAGGCCTGGGTTCAAGTCCCACCTCTGCCAACCACCATGTGCACAATTTTTAGGTGGGGCTCCACATTTGACAGTGACCTGGTGCCCCCACTGCTAAGCATGAGGACCCCGATGGGACAGAAATCAAGGCTGATGCTCTCACGGCCCCTGACCACACACTGAGACCACACGCGGCCCTCTGGCTCTTGGCTACTATTAAATAATGTTGGGGGAAGGGCGCAGTAGGGGACAGGTTCCAGTTCCACAGGGGCTGCGGAACCCCACATAGAGGGTCCCTTGCCCACCAAAGATGGATTGAATCTGGTGAATCAAATTGGCCAGGCCTGATTATGTTTGGATAAACTCTATTGCATGGTTTAGACTGTTTGGATTTGTTTGTGAAATATGTACAGTACACAGCCGGCCCAGACCTACCTACCCTGCCCGCAGGTTTGAAAAGTCAAGTACATTTTGTTCCCGAAACACACACAGAACACCTCAAGCTTTCTGAAGAACAAACTGGGTTTCTCCCAAGCACAGAGGCTGATTCTACAGGACTGTGTGCGAATCTCAGCCCAAGCCCTGCCTCGGATGCTGGACAGACAGATGGCCTAGAACCAATCTGGTATAGGCTGGGCTGGAACCTGTGGCCCAGGCCCTAGCTCCCACTCGGATCCCAGAAACCCAGTTTGAGGGCGATTTGATGGGAACATCTTGTACATGCCTCAGCCCTCTTCAACAGCCAAACCTCCTGGTGGTCCAAGAGTCAGTGACTCTGTGTCCCCATATGTCTCACCAGGGATGGAGGGGGCCTGGTGAGCCACAGGGACCCTGCCTCGAAGACCGCCCTGTCCACACCTGCCACTGACCATGCTGGGCTGGGAGAAGCCCTCCCCACCCCGCCTCAGCCTGCAGCGCCTACAAGCTCTGTTTATTTTTTTAAATAAAGGCACCATGAAGCAAGCATCTCAATCCACTGTTCAAGTAGGCTTCCACGGGGCGCCCTACCCTCTGTGGGCTCCTCCAGGGCAAGCACCCTGCCTGGTTCAACTCTGCACCCCAGCCTCTAGCCCACGGTCAGGCCTAAGCATGAGCAGTGAAATCAAGGAAGCCCTTGGGATCCTTCCAGGGAAGACATCCAAGTGTGACTGTTTCTACCGGACCCTCTGGGGGCTCACATCCAAGCAACCGCTGCAGCCCAGAGGGAGCGGACAGGGACGGCCAGGGCCACAGCTTCTGAGTCCAAATCTCAGTTCTGTGGTCTGTGCACTGTGACCCAAGTGGGCTGTGTGGCCCCTCTGAGCCCTGTATCCTCACGGGCAGAAAGAGGGGCAGCCCCTTCTCAGAGGTGAGATGGGAGAGGAGCCACACAGGAGGGTCTTTGGCAAACAGCAGCCGAAGCCCAGGAATACTAAGAATGAAGTGGCCCTTCCTCTTCCTCCATTCGTGCTAACAGACTCCAGGCAAGGGACTTCTACAGACAGCACTCAAGTCGCCATCAGGGGTAGTACCCAGGCCACGCCCCCATGGAGGGATGCCCAGCAGGTGCTTCTGTGGCCTCTACTTTGCAGGGAAGAAACTGAGGCTCACAGAGAGCACGTGGCTCACAGAGAGCACGTGGCTCACCTGGGGTCCAACACTTACACCCCTTCACTGAGAACCAGGCCCAAAGACACCCCATTTCTGGAGCTGACTAGTGCCTGCAGGGCTCCCACCTATACCATGCACCACACAAATCCAGGCCACCGAGCCCCGAGGAAACTGGGCAGTGGCCAACAAGACACAACCATGGGACACACACCTTGGAGAGTCCCATCGCAATGGCAAAGCTGAGGGTCCAAGGGCCACGCATGCAGCTCTGCATGTAAAACATCTCTCCACTGCCAAGTCTGGCTGCACAATTCATACTGGGCCTGGCGGTAACTCGGATACTGAAGCAGCTTCCACTAGCTGACAGATTTCTGGTTTTCAGTGTGAACGAAGAGGGGCAGGATGGTCGAGCAGGCAGAGCCCAAGGGACCCAGATCTGAGTCAGCCCTGCCACTCATGTCTTGCGGCAGCTTGTTTCCCCACCCATATATGAAGATGTCCCATAGATGACCGAACCCATGACCTGGGATCCTCAGAGACTGACTGGAACCTCTGCTCACCCGGGTGAGCCCAGGAGGACAGCGGCCTCTGCCTCCCCACCACTTCCACGCTCCCTTTAAGGAACATGGCTGCCCGGCCGAGGTCTCTGATGTCGGTGGCCGGCGAGTTCTTCACATCCACTAACTGCTTGAAAGCGCTGCATCCCGCGTTGCATTAAAAATTAATTACACATGCTATTTTATTGCCAGTGCATAATGTAATGAGCACCAGCTGTGCTAAACAGCCAAACTCCTTTTTAAGACAGTTATTTTAAAAAAACGGAAGAAAGAAAGAAAGAAACTGCACTTCCAAATGCCTCTCCTGTCAGAGCAGAAAAACAGCAACATCTTGTACAGATTTGAACAGAATTCTTTGATTTAGCTCTGCCTTCAGCACGTCTGAAGGGCCAGCACGCTCGGAGAGTGAAATGCGTTCTGGTGAGGAGGCTGCGGCGGGGTCCGCTCCGGGACGTCACTGCACCCCTTCATCGCACTGCTGGGTGTCCCATCCCTGACAAGCCACGGCCCTACTGCTGGCCCCAGCCCAGCCCCTCTGGCCGCCGTCAGTGCTGAAGATGTGATTTCCGCTACACAGACAGGAGGCATTTCTGGAGTCCACCAAAGCCCTGGCACCCTCGGCCACCTATGCTGCCCGCAAGAATCCGCTTCCTGGACTCTGGGGCCGGGCTGCACTCCATGGCTCCTCCTGACACCTCCTCCAACCGCAGGAGGGGCCGTGTAGGTCACGGGCAGCAGAGGCCAGTACAAAATCCAGAAGCTGGCATTCAGTGTTCACCAACTACCGTAAGGCTAGGTCCTGAGAGCTGAGACCACCAGCCCTTTCGCAGTGTAGACACTGCAAGAGTACAGATGACTCCCAATTTGTAATAGCTCCCCTGAAAGCCCTCTGACACAGGACCTTGACAAGCCCAGACAGACACTGGCAACAAGGGGACCCCGGGAGCATGTCCCCCACCTTGCCCCAAAGGCATTGTCCATGCAGCTCTTTCTTCTTCACCCCATACTCACCCCTCCCTCCAGAGTCTGCATGGAGGCTCTACAGCCCCCCGGGCGCCTCTGGCACGGCCCGCCCCAGAAGGTGGCGCATCACAACTGGAGGGGCCGCCATCGCTGTCCACAGTGCCGTTTTCCTGCCCACTGATCCTCTGCCGCTAATCAAACCCAGTCCAGAAAGAAATTACAGCCCGCTTCTTGTTCTGGTATGAAATGTGCAAAGCACAGACCATATCATTAACATAAAACTTCCAGAAATAAGGCCACTTTCCAGACAGACTGTATTAATTGTATCAAGCCTCACAGCTAGGGTGGTCTAATCCATGGCATCTCATTGGACAGCGCCAGCTATAAAACCAACACAGAGTGAACACTGGGATATAATTGAAGGAGGAGAAAACGACAGATTCTACTGTTAAACCCTACTATTTACTTACAGGTATTCTTTTATCTTTATTGTCCCTTTAACCCATGCCAAGAAACCCCAGACTAGTTAAATAACACAGCAAGCACAATTTCAGTAGAAAAGTAAATTGAATTTAACTTTACAAGATTGCCCTGTGATTTCAGTATATACTAATGGCTGCAACTGACTCCCTCTACTAAACCCAAACACTTCTACCTCCCTAGGCCGGAATCCTGTATGTTCTTGTGTGAGACCCTGAACTTCACTGCAGCCGATGAGGCCCGAAGCTCTTCAATGTGCAACGAAGAGCCTCAGTTTCCCCTCCACCTCCTGACGCTGGTGCACCATCTGGGACAGCCAACAGGCTCACTGCCTTTAAGCACGGACCAGGAAGCAGCTCAAAGGAAGATACTTGGCAATGCCGGACTTGCAGCACTAGGGTCACCACACCCATTTGGCTCCTGCGTGAATCATCAAGTCTCCAGAGCATTGTTCCCGGCACCTGGCCTGTGAGACCTCATGCAATCCTCAGAAGGACCCTTGGGAACATGGTCAATCATCACCCCATTTTACAGATGGGAAAACTGAGGAAGAGAGGGGGAAATGACTCGTCCAAGGCCACACAGCTACATGCTTCATCCCCTAGCCATCTGCCACACACGGATGACCCCTTTCCAGTCATGGAGGCCTCAAAACGCAGATTGGCAGGGGCAAGGGGGGTGCAGTGGCTCTCAGCTGTCCTCTGCGTACCCCAGCCCTGCCTTGGGACCCCCATCCGTCCCTTGCCCAATCCATCCTGGCAGCCCCACCTTGATTTGCTTCAGAGAGCAACATGAGGAGCCTCATTTTTAAATCTTACACATAAGCCATACTTGACAGTGCACGCCTGTAATCCCAGCGCTCCGGAAGGCTGAGGCAGGAGAATTACAAGTCTGAGCCCAGCCTGGGCAACTCAGCAACTTAGTTAAGACCTTGTCTCAAAATAAAAAATTTTTAAAAACCAGGGCTGGAGATGTAGCTCAGTGCAAAGGACCTGGGTTGAAGCCCCAGTGCCACAAGACAGACAGACAGATCTAGACAGACAGATGTTACACACATGTACACACCTGTACACATATGTATTTCTTCCAGAAGGGGAAACTGAGGCTCCAAGACACCAGCCACGTATTCAAGGCCACCAGCCAGACACACTTAAGGGCCAGGCCACAGCCCAGGGTCAAGACCCACAGCCCCCTGGGAAGATCCTCCAGGGGAATTTCTCATGGGAGATGTTTTAGTCCCCAGGCTGGCCTGGACTCAGTCCATGTGACAGCAGCAGAGTCCAGAGCAGGAGGCCTTGCATTCATTCTTCCCATGCTGGCCTGATCATGGGGAGGCCTGGGGTGGGGTCCCGGGGGACAGCACCATTCGGGACACTGGATATACGCAAGCACACAAACTGTGCCATTTTCTCTTCCCTAAAAACACACCCTTCTATAAACAACTTGGAGCACGTTCGCCGGCATGCAATTAACCTGTGTGAAACACGTTTACACTGGGGATTTCCATATTAATTTGAAGAGATAGGTTCAACGCTTCCTGATCGGAAAAGGCACAAAACAAAGTAAGGGCAGCGGCCCTTTTGCACCCCCATGGTGGACTGCCTCTTCCTAACGGGTTACTGGGAATTGAATGACTCCATTCCAGCTACTAATTAAACAGGCACTAAAAACACTTCAGCAAACAGCCCCGTGCCAGGGACAGAAACCACAAAGGGACAAAAACCACTGAAACAGGAGATTTTCAGGATTGAAATTGAACCAAAACACGGTGGCACAACCTGGTACCGGCTAATTAACAGGGACCAGATCCAGAAGAACATAGATGCGAAGGAGGCATCAGGGCAGAAGGTGGGAAGCAAAAGCAGACTCCACGGAGGGGCTCTGAAGAGGTCCCCACCCCAGAAGGGGGCGTGGCCCTTCCTCGCTCCCCCAGGCCCTGTGGTCAAGCTACTCAGGGACCCTGGGGTCCTGGGAGCTCCCAAGCCCTAAAACCAAGAAAGCCTCAAAGCCAGAAGTCTAGGCAATGCAGAAGACAAGCAGGTGCTGGAGGAGGGCCACTTCCTCTCTGCCTGCCCAGCAATCGCCTCCCGGGCCACACCCCAAACAGGTCCCCATGGCCTCTCGTCCCCACCAGACTGCCAGCCACAGCCTGCCAGGACCCACATACCCACCTCCACCTGACTTCACACAGGCCCCAGGAAACAGCTTTGGGCCGAGAGCGAGCAGGGGAATGAATGTGCACTTCCAGACTGTCTCCGAGGCTCAGGGGTAAGGTGGGGAGAGGAAGGCCTCAGGGTACCAAGGAGACGCTCATCATAAAGACCAGGGAAGAGTGTGCGAGGACAGACTGACACTCCATGCACTGGGAGCCAGGGCAGGTGAACCTTCTCGGTGGCCACGGGCACAGGCAGTGTGGCTCAGTGGGAAGGCATAGCACCTTGTCAGGAAGCATTCCAAGGACAAATTCCAGTTCTGCAACCTTGGCCCAGCCGCTCAGCCTCCTGGAGCCTTGGTCCCCGCCCCCTTTTGCAAACCGGGCATGGTAACACCTCCTGCCTGGCAGGACACACAGCTGCCAGGAGGCCTAGCCCGTGAGGGAGGCGCAAGGTCCCCTGGCCAAGTCTGCTTTGGCAGCCTCTAAGGAGGGCCAGAGCCAGCAGAGGGTTAAGCAAACCCCAGCGGTGCGCCGCTGGCGAGGAGATCATGTTTCTACACGCAGAACTTGACCAAGTCCAGTCGTAAACACTCAGGCTGATCTTTGATAGCGTGGCCCCCCGAGTGGCCACAGGGCTGCAGCACTAATTACAGGAAGCCAAGAGCACAGGGCCGCCACCCAGACGGGGCAGGCAGCCCTCACTCAGCAAGAGAGGTCCCCCACCAGGCACAGAGCAGAGCCACAGAGCAGAGCCACCGAGCCGGCATGTGAGCCCCAACCACCTGGAGACCCAGCAGCCCAGGACAGGAGGCATGGGCTGCTGGTGGCTCCAACTCCTTCCCGGGTGGCTATGGCTCTGCTTTGAGCATTTAAGGCACAAGCCCAGTAAGAACCCAGAATTCCCGGTTGAGAGCTAGATCCCCTTATGTCACCACCTGTCCAGCAAGGGAGTACTGAAGGGTGCAGGCCACCCCACCAGCAGGAAGGCCCAGGGAGCTCATCCCCCGGGACAGGGGCTACCTGTGGCCTTTCTTTCAGTGGCTCCATCAGAGATTGTCCTTTAGGACAGCGTCAATGAAAAGCAAAACCTACCCAATAAAAATAGTTTTCCTTTCACAAGTTGAGTCAAGAGAAAGGCTGCAACGTGCCTGGTGACAAAGCAGAGACAAGTTGGCTCTGCCCTAGCTCTGCAGCCGCCCTCTCCCTTCCTGGCCCCTGCCACGAAACCAGGCGACAGCCACTGGCCACGTGAGCCTGTGTCAGCATCCTGGCTCGGCCGGCCACAATGCCGCACTGCACACCCTGCCGTGCCCAGGGGCTGTGAGGAGGCCTTCTGCCCGCGAGCCCAGGGACCCCAGGCCACAGCGGCCTGGGCTTCGTGCAGAGTCAGAGTGGGGAGTGGCAGAGATGTGCGGGTCCGGAGTCTGAGCCCCGCTCCCACACACACCCATAGTGTTTCGCTCCCGCCCCGTGGCCACAGCTTTTTAAAAATCTCCTTTGGAACGACTTTTTTTTTCTCCTCTAAGTTAATGGGCAACACATTGTCCCAAAGAGAAACTCAGCATTTTGGAGGGCTCCCGCGATGCACCCAGACAACCGAGGAATCCTCTCCTAGCCTAGTCTGGGAGGGCGGGGGCGGGGCAAGGGCAGAAGGAAACCTCAGATGTTAAGCGTTATCCAATTAAGCTTTAGCTAAACAGCCCAGAGATGAAATTCGGGGGTGGGCAGTGCACTCTGGGGCAGACTCTCAGAACGGGCGGGGCATGGGGACCTGGGGAACCTCCTGACCCAAGGGGACCAGGCACGGGGCAGCGGTTCTGCTCACATCCTTCACCACTTCCCCTGCGCCCCAAAAAAATGCCTTCTGGGCAAAGGCTGCATTTTTCTCTGTGGGTCCCCACCTTGGGTCCCCAGCTGTGCCCCGGGCCACGTCCCGCCATCCCGGGAGCCCGACCCCCCACCGCGGCGGCGTCTGTTACCTGACAACTGACATTGGCATCCAAAGGGAACCTCCGTCTGACCCTCACCCTGAGTCCCGTCGCCCGACACGGGGCGCGCACTGCAGCAGGGCAGCGGGAAGCAGGGCGGGAGTGTGCCCAGGGCCCGCAGAGGTGAAGCGATCACTGATGTGTGAGGGAGGGAGGAGGAGGCAGCTATAGGGGCCATCGCTGGCAGCTGGGCAGGCCTGCACGGCCCTGGAGAAAAACAATAGAAAAGACTGGTCAGTCGGGCCCTGGACTGCAGAAGGGACTTGGGGCGCGGCAAGGGCCCAGGGTGCAGGGCTGCAGGCCAGCCTTCAAGGGCAGGAGGCCCAGGGGTGCCCAGCCCTGCAAGGAGGCTGAGCAGGGTGCAGGCAGGGGAGAAGGGATCAGAGAAGCGATCGGAGGGCACTGGGGAGAGTCCTGCATCCACAGCTGCCAGGTGGGACTGTCTGGGGCTGGGATCCCTGCTCTGGGGGCCTCATGCAGGTGCCTGGGGCACACGGGTACTGTCGGGCACAAGGGGACTGTCAGGGCCCAGCTCCCAGGAAAGGCCCCCACCCCATGAAGGGTCTTCTGGAGAGAACTGGAGCCGGCTCCAGTTGAGGATCTGTTCTCAAAACTCTGGTCCACCCCTTTCTGGGGCAGCTCAGAGCCATCACTGTCTGCTACAGGAAGATGGGCTCTTTGGACAAATCGGCCTCCGGGGTCTGGACACTGACGCCAGCCTCCTGCCTGGATGAAGACCAGCCGGGGGCCCTCCAGGCCCAGCCAGTGGTACCCACCCCCCAGTGACTCTTAGGCTTCCACATCCTCCTCTCTCCACCGCCCCAGGGAAACTGGGCACTGCCCAGATCCCTCTACTCCGCCCAAGCTGTGAGTCCCGCTCCCCCATGTGACAGCAACAGCAGGGACCAGAGCCAGGCCAGGGCCCCAAGGCTCGCCTGGGCTTCGGGCAAGGCCTGCGTTTGATTTGGCCGTTTATCTTACATGGCTAAGAGACCACCAGGGCAAAACATTTGTGTGAAGCCCTTGCCAAAACCACAAGTGAAGAAGCCCAAATTCCCTGGGTAAATAATTGAGCAGGGAAGCATCAGAGAGACAAAAAGAAAACATCAACAAGGTGATGGGCAGCTGAGCCCAGCAGGCTCCGCCAAGGAGGCTTTGGCCTTCGCCTCCTGACACAGGTCTTCATGGGTGGGGATCTCCCCACTCCACGTCACTGTGCAGGTCCCCCCCCCCCCCGGGAAGAGCCACAGGGCCTGCACACCCACTCCGAGCCAGGAGCTGTCAGTCTTCCACAGCTGAGCTTCCCAACACATCCCTGGGGGCAGGAACTTAGGATGCCCCATGCACGGACCAGGAAACTGGGGCCCGGGCTGCACCAGACTGCAGATCCCAGCAGCCGGCCCCATCAAAACCCCACTACCTGGCTACAAATCCAGGCTCTTTTGTCTGTATCCCTGCTTCTCCAAAATGGGAATCCAGCATCAGGGACATCAGGGCATTTGAGAAGTCTCCCAGCTTGCAGTTTGGGGGCTGTCGATGTCCTGCCAAGATGTCCAACAAAGCGAACCCCAACACTGCTCAGGCCCCTCTATGCCAATGGAGACTTTGTACTCAGCCAGCACAGGCACCCAGGTGTTTCCCAGATGGCCACAGCCCCAGACAGAGTGTGGCCCCAAGCAAGGTCAGCATCGGAGGCCACCACATCACCGGCCACCTCCCATAAGCCTGCCCTGGCCAGTCCTTGCTAAGGCCCTGGCCCTGGGCACTGTGCATTTGGCTCTGTCCATCCCTGGCCTCAAAACGCTACATGGTCCTCCTTTCAGACCACAGAGGGTTCTGGATCTGAATGGCTTTGCCCTGAGTACACCATACCCCCATGCTCATCAGGGATGACCATCCCCATTCCTCAAGGGGAAACTGAGGCACAGGTGCTCTGGGATGTGACCCCAGCTGTGTCTCCAAAGCCTGGCCATGCTCTGCCTCCCTCGACAGCTACAGCTGGGTGGAAGGACCAGGGCACCTCAGGGTCCTGAGCACAAGGACCACAGACCTTGGATAGAGGAGCCTGTGTCCTTGCCTCAGGCCAGCCATTGGTGGCTGCAAAAGGCCAAGTCCAGACTCTGGCTCCTGGGTTTTGCATGAGGCCACAGCCAAATCGCCAGCACTGCACATTACAGCTAAGAAGCCACCAGGAGCCATTCACAGCCTAGCACTGGATGTCCCTACATTCACAGGGAGCTGCTCTGTCCCCGGTGGGAGGAAGGAACTGGCCTCCCACCACAGCCTTGTCCTGGAAAGGGCAGCAATGGGGCCAGGCAGCGTCTGTGAAGGCAAGTCCCACACCACACAGTGAGTGCTGCGCTGCGGGAAGAGGGGGTCTGTGACAGGCACCTGCAGTGGGAACGCAGACCTTGAAGATTCCTGGTCCCGTGGCCAACA
Source organism: Heterocephalus glaber (assembly GCF_000247695.1). The sequence continues at coordinate 4,595,570 of NW_004624734.1, read as the reverse complement.
CAAAGCAGGCAGGGGAGGAGCCACAGGGGGAGGGGCCTCATGCAGAGGTTTCCTCTGGGGGGAGCTCCCTCCACAGGTGGGCTCCACAAACCCTCTTCTGCAGCAACTGCAAAAGCCAAGAGTGATCAGAGAAGCCGCCCAGGGTCTGATTCCACAGACAGGAAACATCTACAACAGGCAAATCCATAGACACAGACAGTGGGGGCTGCCAGGGCCTAGGGGCAGCAGGGAGCAAGGGCCCATGGGAACGGGGTTTCCTTGGGGCTGATGAGTTGGAATTAGACAGTGCTGATGGCTGTGTAACATTGTGAATATACTCAAAACCACTGATGGTAGAGTTTAAAAGGGGGAAAATTTATATCATGCATACCTTAATTAAAAAAAAAAATCAAGAGCCAGGTATGGTGGTTCACAACCATAATCCCAGCATTCTGGGAGGCTGAGGCAGACTGCAAATTCAATTCCAGTCTGAGCAATTTATTGACTTGGTGAGACTGTCTCAAAATAAATAATTAAAATGATAAGGCCGGGGGCCGGGGATTTAGCTCAGTGGTTTCACCGCCTGCTGTGCAAGCACAAGGACCAGAGTTTGATCCCTGGTACCAAAAAAAAAAAAAAAATGATAGGGCTGGGAATGTCAATCAGGAAAAAGGCCCTGGTTTCCGTCTCCTAGTACCACGATAGGTAGATAGGCAAGTAGACAGACAGACAGGCAGACAAGCAGACTGAATAATAAAAAGTGAGGACTTTGTCTAGAGGCCACAGTACACCTCCCAGGCCACCTCCCAGCTACACCCTTCACCTGGAGGGTGTGTTTCCCTTTAAAAGTGGAGCAGAAAATCTAGAATACAAGTGAGGAGCACCTGAGCCCCCCAGGTAGACAGTGTGTCCAGACATGCATGAGGGGCCAGCAGAGCTCAGAGGCAACATGGCCACGGGGAGGGGGGAGATTCGGGACAGACACAAAGCCCTCCGGTGCCATTTCCCAAGGCAATCAATAGTCTCCTCGGAGCCCCAGCCCCTCACTTTTTAAACGGTCAGGGTCACCCCTAGCCAGAACCAGACATCTAGTAAACACGGATTCGATCCTTCACTTAATCTCAATTCTGGAACTTTTCCTACAGGCCACAGGTCCTTCACATCATGGTCACTGCCTGGCAGGAGAGGCGCTCTCTAACAAAAGCTTGCTGGGCTGGTGTGGTGCTCGCCTGACAAGTTGGAGGCCCAAGATTCCCGCCCCAACCCCACAGAAATAAATAAAAATTAAAAATGCTTTCTGTTGAAAGCACTGATGACCCCTGGAACGTTTTCCCCTTTTCTGTATTAGTATAAGTTTGCGACACGTGACAAGTATATTCATCATGGGAAATGGGCGCATATTCGCGTTGCATCTTAATCTACAATGACTGCTGTGCAGCAAGGTGCGTGGCGGAGGGACAAAGAGACCCTCCAGGCTGTAAGTGAAACCCTGGCTGGCTCGATTTCTTAGCACTAAAGTTCATTAATTAGGGAAAAAGAAATAAACAACTGACACCTGTATATCTCCTGTAAGCCCAGCGCCTTTCAGAGAGCTAGGCATAATGATCCCCCTCCCAGACGGGGAAACTGAGGCTCGGGCTGGAGAAGCGGCCCAAGCCAAGCGGGTCAGGTCGTCAGAAAGTGACTCCTTGCTGTATTTCTCTTAAAGGAAGTTCCCAAAGAAAGTCTCCAAATAAGTCCCCGTGTGTCTGCAGGGCCCCAACAGGGACGCGCTCATTGTCACCGCCTCCGCGGGGGCGCAGCTTTTGCGGGGCTCCGCCGCCCACCTCCCTTCCTGGCCTGACAGATGCTCGGTGCTGGGCTCCGGCCTGACGCATGCGCACTGCCCAGCGACACGCCCACCGCCCCTCGCGGGGACACAAAACCGCCGCGCACGCCCCGCCCAGCTCGGGGACCGCGCGCCCTGCCCGCCGCCGCGTCCCAGCTGGGAGGGCTGCAGACTCCGTGTTCTCAGCCGGAGAGGTGGCCCGGAATACACTGTACGGGAGAGCTCTATTTTTCTCCCTACTGGTGCCTTTCAACGGATACATTTTTTTAAGGCGAGAACTCCTACTGATAGTGCAGAAATGAGTCATAGATCAAGGCAGGAGACAGACAGGGAGCCAGCGCGTGTGAGCGAGGGACACTGGCAGGGGAACCTGACAGTCCCCGCGCCCCCTCCCCCCATGCCAAGACATTAATTCTCACAAGTCGGAGAAAATTACTATGCATGAATGCAAAAAGCATGATCAGGAGTAATTAACATGGCTTCATATGCAAATTTTATTAATGCAGAAGTACAAAGTCATTATGCAAATGAAACTTACGTCAACTCTCTTGACAAATATTCATCTCTGAGGCTCAAGTTTCTCCCTTTTTTATTTATTTAATTTTCTCTCCTGTCCCTCCCCCTTCTGTAGGAGTTTTTTGGGGGAGGGTTGTAGGGGGCGAGAAAGACCCAGGGAAAGGGTGGTGCCGGCGGCCTCTGAGGTGACAGCGAGGCACAAGGACTGTTTGACAAGTTTGCAAAGTTGTTTTTCAACCAGAGAAATTTACTCTTGCATTGTTGATTTTTGGGGGAGTGGAGGGAGGCGTCGTTGGCAGGTACAAGACAGCTCATAGGAGAAGGGGAAAAAATTTAAAAAATAGAAAGCTCTAGGCCGCAGCAGCCAATCAAAACGCCAGAGCCTGTAATGAGGGCGATTGATGGTTGTTTGGCTTTTACTGCAGGCTAATGAACTAGAATCCAGTCTGAGGAGGGGGGAAAATATGAATATTCATGAGACTGTGCTCCTGCCTTTGATGATTAAAGAAATTTTTAATATTCAAATAAGCGCTTGCCAAGTGATTAACAAAGAACAAGCACGCAGAAATATGGAAATGGGAGCCGGGGAAGATTTGAGAGGCGAACATACTGTGCGGGAAAGGCAGCCCCAAATTTCATAAACAAGATAAGCAGATAACCCAATTCACACGCGGGCAAATAAAAACATTCCTTTCTGATCACTTAAATATTTTGCCAGCTACTTTGTCTTAAGGATGATAAAAATGCTGTGTGTCGAGGGAGGGGGAGAAATAGCATGAAGTCAAATGCATTGCTCATATTTAAGAATCATTATCCTTATCCTAGCCCGCCTCCTCCCACCCGACGGAAAATTAGGATTCTTTTTCCGGTTTGCTAGAGAGAGAAGATGGAGGTGCAGCCAGCTCAGTCTTGAAAACCCAGGGCTTGAGACCTCGGCCTGGCTTGGCTTGGATTGGCAAGGCTGTAACACCACACAGGGTCACACGCTGCTCCTGGACTGCCCTGTACGGCCAGAACCAGGGGACCAGGACATCTAGAAGAGGATAAGTGACCACTAGTGCCTACAATATGGAGATTCCAGGGCCGCCTCGGACTCAGGCCTGGTCTAAACACAGATTATAAAGTCAGCATAGGGAAAACGGGGGGCATGAGAGGCCTGAGACCCTCAGCACTAGGCTGGCGTGGGCATCTTCAGGAACGAGACTACCCTGGGACCAGCTGCCACCGAGGGGAGGCGCCTCCACGGGCACTGCAGCCTCCATGAGCTGTCTGCTAAGGCAATCTCTCAGATTGTAACAGCTCCACCACCAGTTCACACTGAAGCACATAATAACAGTATTAGCTGGTAAAATGATCCTGCAGTTAAAATACATCTAATTAGCAGCCGATGACATCCATTTTGGCAATTTCCTATTTAAAAGAAGTGGAATGCCACCCTAAATGAGACAGGCACTGGGCACACAGGGTGCTCGCCCAACAAGACCCAGCCTTCCCATCATTTGTCTCTTTCTCTCTCTTTTTTGGGGGGAATGGAGGGGTTGGCTGAGACGGCGGGCTGGAGAGTGAGCCTAAAGAACCTTCTTTGTTGCTCAATATCAGAGCTACACAAGTCTTAGGTAGGGGAGGCTCAAAAAAGAAATTCCTCCACTCCACAGGTGAAATTTGAATTCTTTTCTTAGATTTTAATTACCAAGCTGTTGGAACCCACAATGACTGAAACTTGCTTTTCATTTCATAATCAAAAATAACAAGGGTAAAACAAAACTGAAAGGGAACTCGAAGCATTCACATGAATGCCATCAGATGCCCTGAACACTGGCAGGCCTGCGCGGGGTGTTCAGGACAGGCCGGGGCCCAGGTGGGTGTGTGCCAGGCAAAGCGCACTGCCATCGTGGTGACGGTGGGGGGCCCGCAGAGGATTTCTATGCAGGCAGCTGGGGCTCCCCGAATCCCAGCCCCCATTTCTGGAGCCTTGTTCTAAGTCAGACACTGCTGTTTTCTCTGAGCACACAATGACCCTCACAGGTCTCTGGTACCCCCTTTCAGGGACTTAGGTTTGGGGGTGACTACATAAGTGCCCTTTGGAAGAGCCACAAAAATGACAAAGGAGGTTGCAGGAGGGTTTGCACATCCGGGCTTACAGGGCTCCTTTGGGGTCAGGGTCATGACATGAGGGACGCAGGAACATAGTTCATATCCAGTTTGGCCTTTGGGATGCAGGTGAAAGAACCCACCTCGAGTTGCTCATCAGCCCCCTGAGCCCTGTGGACTTAGGACTGACACGGGGTGAGGAGCCCCAGGACAGGGGATGGCTGGCTGCAGCCTCTCTGGGCTTGAGCTCACCTCTACTGCCACGCCCCTGTTACCACCCAGAGACCCCCCCACACTGCCTGCCCACCACCCTGTGTGGGCAGCTGGGCATCTTCCCGCACCCATCCCCAGAAGGCCTGCCCACCCAGAAGGGGCAAGAAGCACAGCTCTTGGACCCTGAGCCTGGCTGATCCCCTCCACAGTCCTCCCTCCTCCAGCATCCTGAAATCTGTCACAGTGACGCACTGCTCAAAACTATTTTCGCTCCTCAACATGCTGCCCATTTCATGCATCCCAGAAAGGGGACAGGCAAGGCAAAGGCAGGATGGTGGCCCCCAAAAGCATGAAAACATGTTTTCCTCCTTCTCCTGGGCTTGGGAAGAAGAAGGTCCTCCCCTCCCCAGCAGTTGCCCTGCATCTAGCAATTAGAAGCAGGCAAGTGGCCACACCTCTTCCCTGGGGTACAGAAGCACCTGTTTCAATGGCTACCAATCCCAATTTCCTCAAGATGCAAGGCATGAAGTCCTTCGGGGCAGCAGATCCCCTTTTAGCACCCCGAGGCAAGGATCATCGAGGTTACATCACCAGTTCAACACCTTCCGTGGCCCTTCCCAAAGCCCTCCAGCCCAGGAGAAAGCTGGTGAGATGGAACGAAGGGTGTCCTCGAATCAGCTTCTTCTCAGAACTATTCAGGCCAGAGAGGAGGCTGACCAACCAGGGCTCACCATTCCAGCCCTGAAGTGGCCACCTGAAGCCCAGCCTGGACTTTTGCTTTTGCTTCCCTCTTGGGGAAACCCTGGAGCTCTCCAAACTGCTGGAATGCAAATAAACCACAACCACCTGAGGCTGAAGCCAGGGCATCCCCAGGACACACACAGGAAGACGAATACTACCCCCCGGGTGTGACTCTGGCAGGCAGGGTCCCAACAAACTAGGGCCGAGGATCCTGGAATGGGCAGCCCTGGGGACAGCAGAAGCTGAGGATGTGTGTTTGACAGTTACAAAAATGTGTACATGCATATCCACAACATAGAAATTGTATACATATGCATACACACACACACACAAGCACATCCCCATCAGCAAGGCAGACATGTTAAAATGTCTGCCTGCCTCGCCTGGTGTCTATGGAGGCCAAGGACAAAACTGAGGTGGACAAGTTCTCTGATTCTCACCAGCAAAAACAACAGGCCAATACCTAGCCGAGCAACGGCCCCCCCCAGCCCTGCCTCCATTCTGGCCCTCTGATCAGAAGCTGCGGAGCTGCTTCACCCCTTAGCAGCCTCTGCCCGCACAAGTCCCCCAAGATCTTCCAATAATTTCATCTTTGGCTGCACCCAGAGCAACAAACAGTACATTAACATATCCACAAGAAGCACAGTTGGGTGAAAGGCACAAAACGTACAAACTGAAGTAAAAAACTGGGACTTGGGATAGGACCCTACAGCCTTTTCCCCGACAGAACTGAAGGGCCAGGCTCCGGGGACAAGGATGGCCAGGATCCCTCAGAGCTGTTCCCACGTTTCCGTTCATTCAGAACTGGAGGGGAGAAAAATCCACAGTGAAGACAGACATCACACGTCACAGGAAGAAAACAAACCAGGAAAAGGATTTTCAGAGTGGGTGCCTACGGTAGGGACAGCCTTCTCTTCCCCTCACCATCCACTGTGCCTGGTGCGAACAACCTGGAAATAGACACTGAGCTCACTCCGGTTACAAACCTAGCCCTCCAGAAAGCAGGCTTACAAACCAGGGCTCTCAGGAAGTCGTTGTGGTTCGGAGGTCCCACAAACTCCCTCCCTGGCTTCTGCTCAAGTGCCATGCACAGACAAGGCAAGAGAATAAATAGAAGGGGGAAGGAAGTCGGCACGGTGAGAATCCTGAAGAATTAAGAATGAAAATAACGCAGCAGAGCCAATAAAAAGAACATAAAGGGTGCCGGAAAGGGAGTGACTGATGATTCACTCCCAGCACAGCCCCGGGTGGGGGTGGGGGGGGCTGAAATTCAGGTGCAGAGGGACTTGTGCCTATGAGGAATGCAGCCCCCAGAGACCTTTTTAAGATCGGCCATAAACTTCTACCTGGCCAGGACAGGGCCAGCAGGGTGTCTCGTTTGACATGGAATCGAAATAAACTTAGTGAACAGAAAGTTAAAAGAGAGAGGAAAAACCAAATCGTAACAACAGGGATCCTGCTATAGTTTAAATGCATATTTTGTTTTTACATGCATGTTTTAGAGTTATGAGCAATTGATCTCCACTCCTGTAATAAAATAAGCCTCCTCTCCCTGGATTTTGATGATTGAGTCTTTTTCCTTTTATTTTGGTTTTACCTTTTTCTAATGGACACACAGAACACTGAGGTTCAATGCATTGCATCACGTAAGAACAAAAATCTTTCTATGGCCTCTTTATGTTTCTAAGCCAAGTCTGAAATGTCAGTGACTAAAAAATTGAACAGACCTGTAATTACTTTCAACCAAGTAGCTCCTTTAACTGAGTTTTCTGTATGTAGATGGCATTTAATATACATATTGTGAGCCTTCTTTTCAGCACAGTAGCATTTGACGGCAAAAAATCACAAATTCCCTTCCAAGGGAGCAGCAGTCTGACAGCCGCCCCTTTTACTTATTTTTTGACGTGAAATCCATTTCCATCTCCTAACACACCAGAGGTGCCGTGCGGTGTGTGCACAACAAAATTTGTAAAAATTAACACTTCGCGGGATTAATTTAATAAAGATTGTTAGCACATTAACACCAGTAGCACTGCTCCTCACGATTCAATCTAGCCTCACTGGTGATGCCGCTGTAACAGAGGTTTATGTTCATCTGAGGTTTATACCGCTATTTAATGTAATTAAAGAAGCCGGCATCGCAGCCCTCAATGGAAATATCATTTCTATTGCAGAGTATTCCCATTAGAAATTGGGGGAGATGGCACATGCAGACTTTGATTTTGCTGTAATTCTTTTCCCTTGGCTGTCTTTGACAGAGTGATGTGCAGGACCTCAGACGGAATGACCCCAGACACGTGGCAAGGTCAGGTGAGTCCCCTCTGCCCTACAGGAGTGCCGGGGTCTATTTACCACTTACTTGTTTTGGAAATTGTTGTAGAATTTCGTTTCAATCTGTAAGTCTGTCTGTGACTGTAATTACCCAGGAAGTCACATGCCCAGCAAAGAGCACCGCGTCAGGCAAATGATTTTTTTTCAAATGCTCCCAAAACAACATCGCCAATGTGGCTGCATCGCGTGGACAAACAAGGACAGAACAGCAAGGATCCCAACAGGCTCCAAACCCAGATCCGGGCAAGAATCTTCACTGGAACCTTGGAGGAAAGCAGCAAGGAGTGCTCCGGAGGCCTCAAACACCAAACAGAAAAAGAAGAAGAAAAAAAAAAAATCCCTGCACCACATCACCAAAATGGCAGAGAAAATGAAGTCTTGGGGCTGAAACGAAGGGAACCTGACTCAGCTCTCTGGGACCAGAGCAGCCTGTCCGTCTCCGGCGGCCGCCAGCTGCCCTTGGAGAGCCCAAGTGAACATAATAAAAATGAGACTTTCCCTTCACACCTGCTTGCTGTGGACCCTGAGTGGTGGGGGTGACTTGGTAGCTGCTTCCTTTTTTTCTTTCCCTAAGTGCATTTTAATACCCTTATTCTACATCCTAATTTCTTTGAAAAAAACATCAGTGTCACTAAAAAAACGTCACTGTTTTGCAAAATCCAGCAGCTTCTTTGGCAGCAAGAAAGGCTGGCTGGCATTATCCCCTCATTTGACAAAACTACTATTTCTGGGCATGTGCTCAAAAACAGGTAGGAAGCAAATGCTGAGAAATAAGGAAGTCGAAACAGCCAACAGATTTTTCACTACCAAGAACGCCAAGTGTAAACATGATTTATTTAGCTGTGTTTAACGTGCCTGTCCGCCGCTCCACTATAGGCCCACTTGGGCTGAAGGGGAGAAGGGTAGCTAGGAGGGGACAGGAAGGGGGACAGGGGACAATCGGGAGAGAACAGGCAGCAGTGGCACTGTAAAGAGACTTCCTGAATAGTTAGGGTCAGAGTTTTGGGAGAACAACAATGCTCTACCCCAAAATATACGTGTGTGTCAGAAGAAGGTAGCGCTCCTCTTCTGGTTAATTAACGAGCCACCACTAACAAAAGATGGAAGAGCCAGTTCATACATGAATTTACACAGGCGTGGCATGATCTTGCCCTGCGCTTCCCTACCTTTCTTGCAAACCCTATGGGCTGGACGGAGGGGTTGGGGACATGGATGCGGCTGGGAGGTTACAAGCTCCCAGGTCCAGCCGGGGAGACAGGAGCATCGCTGCCTCCCTTGCCCATCCTTGCATGCCCACATGGAATTTACTCAGATCTGTATTCAATTAAGGAGCACCAGACACCTCTGGCTGCAAGCCCACAGCGACGCAGACTCAGATCTGCAGCCCCCCCCCATCCCACTCCAGCTCAAAAGCCTGGAACAAGGGCTCATCAAGCGCCCCTGGGGGGGAACACTCACCCCTCCCAACCCCAAAACTCACGCCGGAGACCTGGGCCCTGTCAACTGTGGCAGCCGTAGGCGTACAGCAGCATCTGTACTCCTGAACAGCAAGATTAACCCAGAGGTTTAGGACCGAGGTTATTCTTACTACAAATCGAATTCAGGTCATTCAGCTTTTGCTGGAAAAAAGAAACCAAGCCTCTTTGAAGGAAAAACAACCAAAACGTAAAACGGACCCCCCAACATTCCACTGGAGGCCTGCTTTTCCCTAGTGAAGGTACCATTTCGTAGCAGCCAGCTGTGTACTCTGTGGGAATAACGCCAATTTTTGTTAGCTTTGAGAGGCGGCAGTGAGAGAAAAAGGAGAATTTCCTCACCAGTCTGCATCGATTTCCGTCCTCACCTGTACCAGGCAAGACTATGCACTTAAAGGCTGTCTGCTGTATCCTGTTCTCCAACCCAAATCATGATCCTGCTCCCCTCTTTCTGGGGTTAGAAACCAAAACTTGGGAAAATACCTTTGCTGGGATTTTCAGGTCAAGGACAACTAGTACTGGCATTAGGATTCTTGATCACGTGGCAGTCCCCAACAATAATAGGGAGCCCCCCCACCACCACCAAGCCCTCTAAAATGAATGAGGATGGGAGCTGAGTGTTTCCTATGGGCATTAGGTTACTATATTGAAAATCCAAGTTCTCCCTCCCTAAACCCCTCCCCAAAGCCCCTAACTCTTCCTCCTTGCATTAAAAATGACACCCTACACAAGCAGCTATTTGATTCCTTTCCCCTTTGCAAATTAGTCACCCCGCCCCCACAGCCTGAACAATAACCGTCTACACTTTTATGATGTCTTTGAAATCACCGATTGCTTCACTCCTGCCGACTGATTTGTGTTCATATCTTCACGGTGACAGGCAGTAAACACCTGCACACCCCCATTTTATAGATGAAGACACTAACCAGGAACTGTCCTGCCTCAGGCTGTTTAGGAAGTAAATACCTGTGAGGCTGTGCATGCCCTAAGCCAGGGTCTGAATTCTGAGCTTTAACCCGAGCTGGCCCATGACGTCCCAGTGACAACAAATATTCATCAAACATCTAACCAGGACTCAGGAACCACACTGGGAAGCCACACTTGTAGGAAATTCTAGAAGAAAATCTAGATTTCTCAAAGCAATAAAATTGAAGATGTTTACCAGCCCCTTCCAGAGGCTTCCTTCCTCTGATCTCTTTGGCTACCAGTTCAACTGAATGAATTTCAACAAGATCTAGGGGACAAAATTCCCCATTTCCAAGCAAATCCCCGACACAGAGTTGCTGAACAAAGCCAGGCAAAATTACCTGTATCCTGCAGACTGCAGACACTCAGGACTGGAGTGTGGGCCACCAACCCTGGGAAAGAAAGCACCCTGGGGACTCGAGGCTGTCCTGGAGGGAGATTCTAGATAGAACTTTCCTCGACTCTGCCCCTCACCTTAATCCAAACCCAGAAAGAAAAACTGTGCCTAATTTTTGCCACTGTTGGGTCGTCAAAGCAAGGAAAACACGTTAAGCTGGTAGCTGCCTCAGTGTAATATCCATCAAGTCAGTCAACCACAGGATACCTGTCTTTCAAACCAAACATGAACAAGTACTCCCAGACAGACACCTGGTCTCCAAAAATCCAAAACTGTGCATTGCCCTAAATGAACCAGAGACCTAGGGTGAGGCCACACACACACACACACACACACACACACGCGCGCGCGCGCGCACACATAATTAGTGTTTCATCTTTCTTTCTGTAAAGGAATCCAGTAACATAAATATTAATCAAACATGAGAATCTGCCTTTTCGTCTCAGCCCATTATGAGCACCGGATTGTGATCTTTACCCGTATTTACAGATATTCAAAGGCAGATTCTATCTTGTTGGAACTGCTATAAATGGACGTCTGAGAAATCGACCAGCAAGTTCAGGCAGATAATGAAAACCTTCCTGTCCAGGACTGGCAATACCTTTGAGTTCCCACGTGTTGAATTGGTTACTTTTTCCTTAGGCCCTTTCAACAAAGAAATTGACAAATACCTTCAGACTCCTCCAACTGAAAAAGCTAGCTGCTCAAAATTCAGATGAGCTAAATCTGGGATTTTTTTTTTTTTTAAGAGCAACTCTTACTCAAAATGTCAGGAAGGCATTGTTTACACAGCTTCCAGACAGCACAAAAATGCAATATACCGTTTCTGACCCAAATCATGAATATATATATACTTACACACGTATTTTTAAAACTACCTTGACTGTTACAGCACATCTATTCTGTCTGACTCAAACTTATTTCTAAATAATAAAGAATAGAGATGTGGATCCAATCCTAGGCTGGAAACGCTGCCTCAGTGAAGGTAAACTTTTAATCTTCCATAGACAAACGGCATAGATTTTTATGTATGTTCCGGAGGAACAGCTTTGGGGAAATGTTTGAGCATTTTCTTAGGAGCTGTGTGGTAGGCACACTGGAGGTCCAACCGCTGCTTTCCCCGGCCTTTAAGGGCCTGTTGAAATGCTTCAAACCATTGGAGGCCAATTTTTAAGAAGCAAAATAAAGAGAGGCTCCTAGAGCAAGGTGACCATTTGCATACAAATTCTCTTTGGGGGGCTCTGGTAAGAGAAATACGGCCGGAGGGAGGCCTGTCATTTAACTCCCTCTAATTCCCCAGGCTTTGTGCCCCACACCAATGGAGGGTTCCATTCCCACACAATTGGGAAAACACTTTTGTCCCTAAGGGCTTGATAGTCTGGCCCCAGGATTCCCCTGCATAAGAGCAGGCTCCCTCTCTGCCCCACGGGAAAAATGTTCCAAGGAAAAGCGCTTTGGGACAAGCCCGTTTCCCCGCATAACCAAACTGCACAAGGACTCTCTGAGGCTCCTTCATCTCCAGGCCTCACCTGGATCTGCTGGGCCCTCCCAAGCAACGGCGGCGGCCGGAGAGGGGATCCCTGGGACGCCCCAGGACCGGGGCAGAAGCCACTAGAGCGAGCAGGCCCGGCGAGGTCGGGAAGGGGGCCACTGGCAGTTTCCAGGGGTCGTGAAATGCAATTCCCCAGGCCCGGGAAGGTCACGCGCCTAGGAGCGCTCCCAGCGGCTGGGAGGGGGCGACGGGTGGAGGAGGGGCGCCCCATACGTACAAAGGGGCCCGGGACGGCCGACTCCCCGCCCTTGACCTTGGGTCTCCACCTCCATCCATCTCCTCCTGCAGCCCGGGAAAGGGGCTGGCCCGGGGCCAGGGGCGTGCTCCCAGGGCCGCGGCCAGGCTGGGGGCCACCGCGGGGCTGGGGGAAGGGAGAGGAAGAAGGACTCCAGGGCAGCGGGGCGCTCGGAGGAAACCTGCATTCCAACCCCAACGGGAGCCGGCCCGAGGCGGCTGGGATTCACTGCACGCCCCCCGCACCCCCCAAAGCAGAAGTTGCACCGACGCGAAGGGCGCCCCCTCCCCACGCCTGCCCCGCCCCGCCCCGCCCCGCCTCCTCCGACCGAGCCGAGGGGGAGGGGAGCCAGCCGGGAGGAAGAAAGGAGCGCGCCTTCCCAGTGGGGCCAGACGCGGGCAGGGTCAGCTGCTTCCTCCCGCCCCGGGCGCCCCGCTCGGGCAGCTGGCCCATTAAACCCCCGAATTATGCATGGGCCTGGAGCCCCTCGGCGCTCCGCTCCCGCCCAAGAAGGCACAATCGGCGGGCGCGGCAGGCCGAAGTCGAAGGCTGGAAAGGGGCGGCCCCGGGGTGCACACCCGCGCGCCCTGGGCGCAGGCTGGAAGCCACGGCAAGGCCGCCGGGGTGCACCCCAACGTTGGGGAGCAGCGCCTCGGAAACCCCCATCAGGACCCGGGCCGGCTGGGAAAGGGGCACCACCCTCCGGGGAGGCCCTCAGTGCGATCTCGAAGTTTTCAGGGTGCGGGAGGCGCGAGCCACCTTCCCCCGCCCCCGCCAGCCTCGAAGGAGCGATTGTGTGCCCCAGTTGGGCGACGACGGGACGCTAATGAACCCCAACCCCGGAGCCCCGAGACGGCAGGGCTGAGGTCCCACGACGGAGGGCTGGGGAAGGACCGCTGTCCCTGACCCCTCTTTCTGCCGGCGGGGTGCGCACGGTCATGGGGAGGAAAGAGGCCGAGGAGAGGTTGCAGGAGGTCGGAGGCGAGACGAGTCTGGCGAGAAGCGGTCGTAGGGGCACACGGGAAAGGGCACTGGTGGCGCCTGGCTTCCAGGGAGCCACCGGGAGCGGGTCAGTCGTGGGGTCTAGAGGATTTTGATGCCCCCCTCCCCCGTGGCCGCAGAGCGTCCCGTCCCCCCCCCCCACGCGCCGCGCTCCCGGCCACAATACTGCGGTACCCATGCCCGACCCCAGTGTGGACCTGGGCTGCGACCTCGGCACTGGTGTGTTTATGGAAATGACTTCTCTCATTCCCCTTCTCCCCAAAGTACCCTCAAAGTAAAGGCCAGGTCAGGAAAATTACATAGTTCTTTCTCCCAGCGCATAGAGTCGCCTTGCTTGCAGGGAAAGTTTTACAAGCCCGCGATGCAAGAAGACCACAGTTTAGGTTTCTTAATTGGCTGGCTTTGAACTCCGGTGGGAGGGAGAAGAACCCTTTCCAGCCCCAAGGGAGAACTTAGTTTTTGCGGGTCTGCAACCCCAAGGATTTGAGCCAGTTGTTGGAGGTGGGAAGAGCTCACTGGAGGTTTGTTCTGTTTCCTCCATGAGGGAAAAGCGTCCAAACTGCTGGCATACCAAGCACAAGACAGGCTAGGCCATCTTGCACCAGGGCTCCCAGCACCAAGTGAGAACCCCTGTATATCGGGAAGAAGAGTGGGACACACTGTGAGCTTCAAGGGCGACTTTTGGTTCAGAGCTCAGAGGTGGCCCTGTGTGTTCTGGACACTGGGATGGGCAGACGTCCTACTTGGGGGACAGTCCAAACCCCAGGCCTGCCAGCTTGCAGGCTTTGCACATGTAGGATCCTCCTGGGTGGATGCAGACCCACACACCTGTTCACCCACACCTCAGCTGTGTCCATACTGGCACCCCAAAAGCCACTGAAGCCTCCCAGACTCAGGACAACAGCCCAGACCCCAAACATCTTCAGCCTAGAGGAGGGGCTGCCTTGGGCTGGGGCAGCCGAGGAGCTGCCTTCTTGCTATGCCAGCAGTGGGGAGTCTGACTTTCCACCTCCAACGAAAGGCCTTTTGGTTGCTGTTTTCCGCCTACAGGAACCTGGGTACCAGTTTCCACACTGCCTGGGCAGCGAGGGGCAGGCGCTTTCTGCAGAGGTCTCCAGGGACTCCAAGGAAACCCGGGTAAAACAAAACGAGCCTCTAAAGGCCCAAGCCTCCTCTGCTGGCCCATCTGCCCTGACCAGCCCCGCCTCTGGAGTGGCCAGGGGCTGCTGGCCACTGCCTAGCGGTTTCTGAGCCAGGGTGGCCCAGGGTTTGTGGGGCTCGAGTTTATGCAATCAGGGACCCTTTTCACAAATGAACCACACAGCTGTAACAAGAGGGCAGGCCTGGCCTCAGAACAGTCCTGAGAGAGGCCGCCAACCACCCGGTGAGTGCAGAAATCTCCCAGTGACTTCACTGTGGAGCAGGACCCCGTCACCCTTCTGTCTGAGTTTTCACTGTCAGCCACCCTTCTCCAGAGAAGACTTCCTTCCTAAGCCCCAGATGCACAAAATGAGTTAGGTCGGGGCTGCCTCGTGGGAAGGAGTTTGAGGTGGGAAGCCAGAGTCTTCCCAACCCTGCCGCCTTGGCCTGGCTCTTGCAGCTGTTGGAAACCACTAGTGGTTCTTCTCAGATTTCAGCTCAGAAGGCTCAGGCCCAGAGAGGGAGAGGGCCCACACAGGCGCACACAGCATGTCGGCCTCGGGGTGAGGATGCTGTCCCGGTCCCTCTCACCCCCTGACCCCCCTGGACAGAGGCAGCTCCACAGAAGAAACAGCCACTCGACACATAATCCACAGAAGTGTGGGACAGGACGGGGGGCTGCCACCACCCAACTGTAGACCCAAGTCAAAAGGACCTGCACCAGGCCCAGGTGAAGATCCTGTGGGGCCTGGCCAGCTGGGAGACCACTCAGGAAGAGCCAGCGCCTCTCCAGTGGCCAGGCAGGGCGCTCCTCCTCCCTATGACTCAGTTACCTTGCCTACAAAATGAAAGTAAGTCTGATTTCCTGCCTCTGTGGGGTGGAGATGGTGGACAGGAGCACAGGACATAATGTGCCCCTGGCGGCCCCAGCTCACCACCCTGCAGAGGGCCCCACGGAGGAGTGTGACTGCCCTCGTTGACACCCTGGGCCTCCGCTCACCACTGTGTGACCTTGGGCAAATAACATCTCTGCTTCAGCTGCGTCTTCTGCAAGCACCTACCTCCTAAGGTTGTGGGGTTTGCAAAGTCATCGAGCCGCGAACGGCACATAGTAAACACCAATGGGTATGTGCTGAGTTAAATTCAGTCTCTGTTCTCCACCAGTGACAAGGTGACCCCAATGGCAAGGGTGACAGCCAGACTGCCTTATTTTTATGCATAACCACACAGAGCCCACTCCTATGAGATTCTAGAGCTGGTAGCTATGCATTAGTCAGACATGAAAATTAACAACAACCAAAAACAAAAAAAAACTCTGTCAAATGCCTAATAAAAAACTAAAGTCAGCTGCTATTTACTGTCAAATAGAAAACCTAACAATGACTGAGGCCGGAAGCTGGTGTTAAGTTTTCCCCTTGGGAACCTGGTGTCTTTGTTACTCTCTTTCCTAGCTCCCCTTCCTCTTTTGTGAGCTGCTCCTGCAGATCTGGAAACAAGGTCCAATACCTAAAAAGAAAAAGAAAAACAAGCAGGCCTTGGTGGTGCTCACCTGCAATCCCAGCGCTCAGGAGGCTGAGACAGGAGGACTGCTACAAGTTCCCAGCCTGGGCTACACAGTGAGATCAAGGCCACTCTGAACTACTTATATATCAAGACCTTGTCTCAAAAACAAAACACGACCCTTCTAGCTGACCAGTATTTTTTTTGCCCTTTTTTTTTGCCTAAATACAATAAACACCACGGAGCTAGCACCTTAGTGTGGCTTGGACAAGCTGTGCTCTGGCTTGTACTGTCTGTGCCCCTCCTCGGGACCCCATGAGCCACCCCCCAGGACTAACAACAGGGACTGCTGTGCACACACACCATCTACCCCAAACCTCCAGGCACACAAGTTTGCAGAGATCACAGGAAGCCGAGGCTAGGGGAGGTGAACCATGGCTGGCGACAGTCACACAGCAAATCAACGGTAAAAGCAAAGTTCCACAAAAGAAAACAAGCAATTTGTATGTACGGGAAGAAAACTGCACAACAAATAATTTGTTTGGATAAAAGGAAAAATTCCAGCCCAGGCCCATACGAGTTCACATTTCATTCGCTTACTTTGCTGCCACCTGCCTCTGCAAATGCTTCACCAGGAGAAGCAGGCGGGCACCGGAGGATGCGCTGGGTGGTGGGTCAAGGTTTCCAGGGCCCTGAGGATTCCCGGCTGTACTCACAAAGGGTCGCGTCTGGGGTGGGCTTCCAAGGCACCCAGAGGAAGCACCTGCCACAGCTAGCTGCCACCCAGGGAGACAGGATTCCTGTTCCTCAAAGCCTCCCATCCCTCACTACCCAAGGAAGCCAGGTGGACCCGTATGTGCTTCCTGCTGCTGTGTGACCTTGGCCAAGCCCCTTACCTCTCTGAGCCCAAATCACACTGAGATTAGAAGCATCTATTTCTGGGTTGAATCATTAAGTGAGAGAACCAAAGAAACCCACCCAGGACAATGAGGTACAGCAGGTGGAACCCCTCTTCCACACCGCCTTGCCCGAGCCCTAAGGTCACTCCCAATGCCCAGCCTCCGGCGGAGCCCAGGGCCACATCTCTGACAGACCACTGCCTATTCCTCAGTGCAGACAGCTAATAATTAGCTGTCACGACTTAATAATGGACATAATCCATACCACGATGCACATGGATTTAACTAATCTTAATTTAGAGGGAAAATAACAACTCCAAATAGATCAAATGCAACTTTTGAAAGACAACCTGCCAGTGGAGTTTATCTCCGTTTTCCAACACAAGCAAGTTATTGAGCTTCTCCCACTGGCCAAGCCAGTGTATTTTTTTTCACATTTATTTTATTTCTAAGTCTGAAGCCAGCATTCGCAGAGCAGCGTGACAATCCTGGGGCTCCTCTGAAACACTTTCCTGCAACACATCTTGCTCAGCAATGGGCCACTGGGACCCCCAAAGCAAACTCCGACTGTACCCCACCTGCTCTGAGAACCCCAGGCTCCTCCCGGCCCCTTCCCACAGACAGGCAGGGATGTGGCGGCAGGGCCAGTCTGCCGCCTGCTGTCACCTGCTACCTGTCTCCCCACTGCAGAAACTGACATTCGGGGTGTGGGGAGGGGGAGTCAAACCTATGAGTGGCAGCTGACAGCTAGTTCCTCCCTGGTGCTGCTTCTTTGGGTCATGGAAGGGGTGAAAACAGACAGGACCCACGAAACGGTGACCAGGCACATGCCCCCCAGTGGCTTCCAAATGGCAACTGAGGCGTCATCTGGAAGCAGTGACCTAGAGAGAGGTCCCAGATCGGTTTCCAGGTCTTGAGAAAAGCAAGCAAGCACCCCAGATGCCACCTAGCACGGCCCCTGCGTTCCTCAGCTTGGCTTTCTAGAAGTTTCCACGGCTCGGTCCTCCTCCTGCTTAACCCTGTGGAGGCTGGGTGTTTTTCATGCCTCTGCTCATTCAGTCCTCTGCAGAATGCTAAAAAGCAGGCACAGACCAGGAAACGGTGCAGGAAAGGGAAGCAACTGGCCTCGGCCACCAGCAGGAGAAGGGCGCTGGGATTCCACCCCAGAGACACCGAGACCCCAGCCCACCAGCGAATGCGACGGGAATGTGACAAGTCACGGAGGGCTGGACACGAGCCAGTCTGACATGTTCTGATGTCGTTTCTGAGAGTGGAATTCCAAGAACTCCATGGAAGTTTCTCCTCCACACTAACGCGGAGCCCCCATGCCAAAGAGACCTCCATTGGCCAAGCCTAGAAAGGGCACCAGAGCCGAGACAGTGAAGGAGAAGCTCACGTGTCCACCACAAGCCAGGCACACATCACAAAGCCCCGATCATCAGAGGTGCAGGCGAGGAAACTGAGGTTCAGGAGGCCAAGTCCCAGGCCGGCAGGGCGCTGCGTGGGATCACGCTGCATCCTTCCCCACAGCTGCACATGGCCTTCAAACCGCAACATTCCAAGCCCCTTCCTCCTCCAGCAGGGCCTGATGGAGACAGAGGCCGCAGGGAGGGATCTAGGAAGCGCACCCAAGGTCCTGTCAGACCTCCAGGCCCCACGCACAGCCTCTGGCCAGCTCCACCCTAGCCCCCAGGTTAGGCTGCCCAGGACCTCGGCCCATGCAGAGAACAGGGCGGCTGACAAAGCACAGGACAAAGTCAGGGCTGGCCCAGCTCACGCCGGGCCGAGCTCCCCACCAGGGACATCTTCACCCTCCCCTGGGGGATCTCATCTCAGGAGTCGGAGGGCCCAAGACAGGGAAGGGCCACAGGTGCTCAGCTGCTGAATGACTGAGCTAACAAATGAATGAGATGACCTCCAAGACACAAGAGCGGCAGAAACTTCTTCCTTCTACCTTCCTATTCCTCTGCACTCCTTCCATGCCCGCCTCCAGAACAACTGTCCCTAGGAAAGGGCTGCTATGGGATCCACAGCCTGGTGGGACAACTGACCAAATTCCAAACCTGTCTTCACCCTACAGACACACTGGAGACTGGGACAGAATTTCCACACATTTCCAGGCCAGCATTCCCATCCATTCCTGGAGCCCCTCCCCCGGCACCCACCCTCTAGGAGCCGCTGCTAGAGGAGAGGTGGGGACTGTCTGGGGAAACCGAGGATCACTGGCCCAGGGCAGGCGGGACCCTCCGACCAAGCCAGGTGGCCAAAGCCGGACACCCCCAAAGGAACGGTCACTTGCTTGCTGGCCAGCTGCTGGCTGGGGCCAGCAAAGCCACGGAGACAGCAGCGGGGCCTGGAGGGTCTGAGGAGCCCTGTGGAGCCATGGTGAGGAAGCTGGAGCTGAGGGTCCCAGCGAAGCCAGTGGTGGCAGGGGCATGGGCGACAGCTGTGTGGATTTCCGGAAGCCTGGGCAGAGAAGCACCCAAGACTTCTAGGCCCCTCTTAAAATATAAAGACTCAATTATCTTTGAGCAGCTTGCTTTACACATGAATTGACACATTTATTTTACAATAAATAACTGAAAGTTATCTGTGTTTCCTTTACTGTTAATCTACACAGAGAAATAATAAACAGGGCTTGTCTACAAAACAGCAAGGGCTGCAGTCCTCAGAATTCAATTAAGCTAAAATAATTAATGCTCCCACCATATTAAATTACTTTATACATTTGAGCCACTGAAGTTTTATTCTTTAATCTTTCCTTTTTTATTAAATTTTTTTAAAAAGACAAGAAAAGAAAAGTTGGTACCAAAGCAGGGAGGGAAACAGGAAAACTGGGCTAGAAAGGAAGCACATGACGGTTTGTTAAATGGAATGGTCGGCTGCAGCTGACACAGCATGTAGACTGTTTTGTGCCTTTGATTAAAATAACATTTTAAATGCTTTGAACAAACATATCTCCTTAGACTTCTAAGGGATTATTTTACATATTTCTTCAAGAATGAAGAAATCCATTCGTCTTGTTGCTGAACAGAAAGGCCAAGAATATCTTTCGTTACACATAAAATAAAAATACTGTAGGCTGCTATAATATTACTATCCAAAAAGAAAAAAGAAAAAAACAGAGGGCAGGAGGCAGCAAAAGGATGAGGACAAAGCTGCCCAGAGAACTAACTTTGCCTTTTATGAAATCACATTGAGTCACTTTCTTAAGCAAACCGCCCCTCGGTGACCCACACTGGCTGGGTGACCCATAGCCTCTCGCTGGGAAACACCTAAACGTGCAAAGAGGATGCAAGAGGACCAGGGCAAAAGCTGCAAGTCAGGCAATGAAACACAAAGGGCCTGACTGTCCTTGGCAGAGGCCACACCGAAAGGGGTCCGTGCACCCACCCCGGGCAGGGCGACATCTCTCGTGAATCAGGAAACACAGACAAGGGACCCCGTACCCTTCTCGCCTGCTGGCTTGGCCCTGCTGAGGGAAGTGTCGCACAGAGGTGCACATCTCAAGAAGCCAGTGGGGCCTCCCCACTGCCCAGCGTGCTACCCCATTAACCCCATGTACAGGTGGGCAAAGTGAGGCCCAGAGCCGCAGAGTGGTGGAGACGGGCGAGCTGCAGGACCCTGACTGCCTCGAAGGTGATGGGGATCCCCGCCCATGCCCATCTGTCTCCCCTCCCAGGAGCATCCAAAGCCTCAGTCCCCACCGGTACCCTTAACAGGTTCCACGGCCAGAACCCATGGAGATCTAGCCACACATTTTCCCAACCAGATACCTACGTGCCTGCTGCAGAGACAAAGGAGACCCTGGAGAGAAAAGTTCCACTGGCAAAGCTTTTATAGAATCCCTCCTGGGATTCACACTCCTCTTGACAAAAGGGGAAACTGAGGCTCGGGCTCACAGAATGCTTAGCCCAAAGTCAACCAGCAGGATTCAAACCCTCATCTGCATGAGCTCTGATGCCTCCCTTGCTCCAGGACAGGCTGCCATTTTTAGGGAACACAAGCAGGCCAGGGCTCCCTGGTTGCCCAAGCTGTCTGGGCTCAGAAGTATAAACCAGAAGCAAGCACTCAGGTTTGGGCAGAGCAGCAGCTCCCGGGGGTGGCGGGGAAGGTGAAGTCCCCGTGATAAGCACACTCTGCAGGGGACAAGGGGAGGCCCGCACCTGCTGAGCTCCATTTTGCAAACAGGGAAACTGACGCCACTAGACTGTAAAGAACAGATTCTAATACAAGTCTGTCTGGCTCCAAAGCCAGGACGGAGCAAGCGGATCCAAGATCACCAACAAAGAGAAGGCCAAGCAGACTTCCAAATTTCCATCCTGTGCCCCTCTGGGAGGAAGCCCCAAGATAGAATCCTCTTGGCCAAACCAAAGCACCTAGCAGAGCCCAGCTGGGCCTCTCCGAGCCCCAGGCCTGTCTCCTCCAGAGGGTCACCTGAACGGTGGGCCCTCAGAAAGGGGGAGGCCCAGCCAGTGCCCCAGAGGCCAGCCTGGAACCCCTCGGACCTGGACCTCCCCAGCACCAGTGCTGCCAGACCAAGGGTGCAGGGCCCGGGAGGTGGCTTCCACAGCAGCCAGGTGAGTGCAGTGTTCCATACCTGCAATGTTCTCCTGCTTGGGGCAGATGCCTTTCGTGGGTGAGAGCAGGTGGTCATCTTCGTCCGGGGTGACCTGGATTCCGATCTCTACCGGCTCGGACACTTTCCTGAGCTCAGAGCGCGAGGAGGGCGGCGGGCTGCCTTTGTCCAGGCCTTTGTCATAGCAGGCACCCAGGCTACCGCCACACTGCTTCTTCTTGTGCTCTATAAAAACCAGGATGTCCCCCAGGGGGAAGTTCATCTGACACTGGCCACAGGTGAGCAGGTCAGGGTCGGGGCCACCCACCATCAGCCCCAGGCCGCTGGGCTCCTCTATCTCCAGACCCTCGTCTTCCTCAAGGATGGCAGCCTCCACATGGTCAGCCTCTGCTGGAGACAGAAAGGAGACAGGGAGGGGCAGAGAAGACAGATGGGCTTAGGCGGTCACAAGCACCCGGCACGCCTTCCACCCCGTCCTTCCCCACCGAGAAGCAGGTGCCCTCCGCTGCCGGCCGCTGGACCTTAGCAGGTCCGCCCAGAATTGGCTCACGACAGACAAGCACACTGAGGCTGTAGGAGCAACAGCATGGCTCCCGGGAGTTAGCACTTCAGTAGAGCTGGTCTTAGTGCTTCCTAGTGTCCTTGCTACCAACATCCCCCCACACAGCATAAGAACACACGTACGTGTCCACATGCATCCTGGCTGCTCACAGTATCAGCTGACTTCGAAGAATCAGAGCATCACCTGGCATCTCCGAAAAACCCCAATGCCCAGGTAGCAGCACCCAGGATCAACTGCATTGGGAACCAAACGTGATCATTTTCCAAGATACTGTAGATGATCTCAGCGGGCAGCCCGGGCTGAGAACCAGTGAGCTAGAGCAGGTCACCCCCTCCCCCAGGCCTTCATTCAAGTTTCGTCCTCCCCATTCATGTCCATCCCACTCACATTCCTCTACCTGGCCCCTGGCCCCCACACTGGACTAGAAAACAGAAACCCAGACGGGTACGTCAAAGGGCCAGTATTCAGGGAGGGAAAAAAAAGCCCACATGCTCAGAAAGCAACAAGTGAGTGTCAGGTTCCAAAAAATATGGAAAGGAAAAACAAAGCCACAGAAGGAACTCAAAGTGGGCTTGCTTGCAGAGGGGAGCTGCTCTGGCTGCCAAACACTCCTCTCCCGGTCACACTGCCATTGCTTTGTAAATTTCCCAGCACTCCTCAACCCCCCACTGCCCCTTTTCATAGGTTGGCCTTATTTTCAGCACCACCATCACCCCGAAAAACAATAGAAAAAAAAATCTTCAGACTCCAAAAGCGTGTCTTGGCACATTTTCAGTAGGCTATATGCTTTTATATCACTTTAGCAGTCAAAGTATTTCCTTTTGTTATTGTTGAGGGTTTTTTTGGGGGGGGGGTTGTTTTATTTTGCTTTGTGGAGGGCATAGGACCTAAATATTTGGAAGCTACAAATGCTTCAAAAATCAGCCACCCGCTTAAGGGAAAACTGAAAAATTCAGCAGCGAAAGTGTCATCGATAAAGGGAAGTGGACAGTAAGGTTTCATATTCCCCTCGGGACCTGCACACACTTGGCTTGGAATTTTTCTAGAGCAAATGTCAGTAATGGAGTAGAAAACACAACCGTTGAGGTCTTCAGAGAAGCCAAGGGCAATCAAAGGTCTGAAAAGGAGGAGACAGGTAAATCTTAAGCTGTGTGGTTATTTGGGAAAGGATAATGAAAACCACAGGAGGAGGAGGAGGGATGGAAAGAAGGAAAATACATTCCGGGGCAGTGAAGTTATTGACGGGCCAGAGCCAAAGAACAGATAATTTAAGGAAAAAATTCTGTGGCATCTTCCATCTTACATATAAATCACTGCTCTGCATTTTCTGAACCCAAGCCTGCTCAGGGCCTGGGACAGCCGGGTGTAAACCCAACTGCAGAATCCACGACTCGTGACGTAGGAGGAGCACGTACGGACCAAGCCGGTGCGGGGAGGACGCAGGTCCTTCCGAGAAGGGAAATCACAACTGGAGATCCTGCCCGTGGTTCCGGAAAAGCAGAATTAGGCGTAGAAATGCATCAGCAACGTGGCAGGACCAAAACACTCCGAGAGGAGGAAAAGCGTAAATGTGCTCTGTGCAGACCTCGAACACAAAGATCCAACAAGGTAAAGAAACAGCCCTTACAAACTCACTCCCGGAAACCATTAATTACACTTTAAAAAGAAATCGGAGTTTACTTAAAAAGGAGTTCGAAGACAATGCTACATAATTAATTTACCAATTTATTTTATGAAAAGATGCTTTGCTACGGTTAAAATGTAATCACAACCTTCATGCTGAACAGCGTTCGAGGGAGAGGCTGGATTCCTGCGAGAGGTTTGTCAGAACGTAAAAGGTAATTATTCGGTGCCTCCTTCCCTTTAACGATCTAACATTGAGCAATACTGTTTATATTGAAAAGCTCGCACCTTTAATTACCAATTACATATACATAATTTCAGAGCCAAAGGAGAGGACTAGGCAAACAGTTCTTTAGAAATATAAGGATGTATTGTGCACCATTTCTAGAAAAGGAGCTCTAATAAATGGGAGGAGGATGTCAAAATATTGTTTGGTTAAAAAAAAAAAAAAAAAGAAGCACAAAGGAAGTGAGCTGAAAAGCAAAAAAGGACAAAATGAAATTGAGAATTCAAATGAAATAAGGGTGAGGTGCAGTACCTGGTAGGGTTTAAATGCCACCCCTGAGCAGGCTGGCAAGCCGCCTGCTTCACAGAGCCCTGGATCAAAACAACAACAAAGCCACACTCCCGACCTGGTCATCCTTCCCGAGGAGGTCCCTTTTGTCTGTTCACTGAATCTTCAGTTGACTTTTTATTGTTTTTTATTAAACTTTTTCAGCTATCTCTGGCCCCCCGGGTAGGCGTTCTAACAAGCATGAGCATCTAGCTCCTCTCTGCTAGGAGTTGGAAGCTTCGAAACTTGAAATGCATTTTGTAATTCAAAAGAAACACAGACTAATTTTAAAAATTAGCAAAGGTCCCCTCCACCTATTGCCAAGCATCCTCTCCGTCTCCGGTCCCTCTCTTCTGCCAAGACTGTACCAGCGCTTCTTTTGGCACTTTTTTTTTTTTTTGGTAACATCTGGTATTCTTCCCTTTCTCTGGCAGTCTCTGCCTTTTCACTCCCCTCGTGCAGCAGGCCCTGGGAGCCCTGGTAATTGAGTCTGGACATCCCAGTGCTGGTTACTGTGCTGCAGGTGTGATTTCACCACCAAGGCTGCTCACAGCCACCCAGCCTGGGGGCCAAGCCTGCCGGGTCCCGGGACAGCCTGGGACCGTCCAGGTTCAGCTCTGAACTCTGGCCTCCGCCTCCCCACACTGAGCTCCAACTCAGGGGTTCTAAGGGAGTTGGGAGGAAAAGGAATCAGACCCCCTCCCAAAAAAAAGCTTCCTTCCCCTCCCACTTTCAGCACTGAGAGTAAAACTCCCAAAGATGACAGTGTGTTCACCCTGCCAACTCCTAAGAACGGGTTTCCTCTCCACCCCCCACCCAGGCTGTGGGGCTCTAAGCTTTGACCTGCTGTGTGTGACACTTCCAAAGAAGGTGGCAAGGTCGGCCCCCGTGTTCAGGCAGCAGGCAACCCTAAAATCACCCAACTTCTGGGTCACAGCAGGTGGACCAGCTCTGGGCCTGCAAGCTCAGGCTGGAGGCCTCCAGAGACGCCCGGAACACTGGTTTCATTTCCGCTGACAGGCGGATACCGGGCTTGGTGTGTAGGGTGTGTGTGTGTTTGTGTGTGTGTGTGTGTGTGTGTGCGCGCGTGCACCCATGTGTGCTGTAGGGTGTGTGTGTGGCCCTTTCTGGAACTGTATCAATAAGAAAAGGAGAAAGTGCCGAATGCCCACACCCTGAAAGACACACGAGTCTGGGTGCCTCCAAGGACCAGGCCTCGGCTAGGACAGGCAGAGTCAGACCTGCCTCCCAAAGAGGAGAAAGCTCCAGGAAAAAGGCAAATCCCCCAGTCCCTCCTGCAGCCTCCTCCAGCAAACCCCAGCTTTCAAAGCAGGCAGAGATGGGGTCTTCCCCTGAGATGCTGTGTGCTTCCTTGAGCAGCTCCCCAAGTGCCAGGCAGCCCTGCAAAACATTCCTGTTCTCCACATACTACCAGCTGAATAAAGTAGAGCAGTCACTAAAACGTTGACTCATTAGGAGGAAAAATGAATGGATACAGCAGGCGACCTGCTCAAATGTCAGATATCAGACAACTAGGGAGAGCTCTGAAATGTTAAATCCTAAAGTGCAAGAACAAATATATATTTACACATACACACACGCATGCACACGAGTTAGATTTTCTTTTACAACAAAACCACATTTTATTTACAAGGCTGGGCCTCCTCCCAGCTGGTAAACGCATTTAGAAGCAATGAAATCAGGCTTCACAAATAATAATGGGCATCATGGTTAAGTGGAAGGGGAAGCACTTGATCCTAAGACAAACTTCCCCGTGTCTCAGTTCTGCTGAGAAGGAATTTGGGGCAGAAGACAGAAATGGAAAGATACCCAAATGCTGGTAGCTAGCAAGCTCCCAGCTGCTTCCAGGGTTCAGCAAGGCCTTACCCAGCCAGAGAGTCCCTCACACGCAGGGCTCCAAGCACCTGCCTGCCCTGGTCCATCTCTACAAATGCCCCTGCACCTTCCTTCCGGGCATTCCAGCCAAGAGGTCAGCCACCTGCTGTCCCCAGACCCAGGGTGTGTACCCTGCTGCAAACACAGCACATGAGCCCCTCCTGTTCCCCTTCGCCTGCATCGACTCAAATCCAAATGTCTGTCTATAACCGCTAACCCACAATCCGGGAGAAATACATGCAGAATTATTGTTTCCGTGATGGGGGAGGGGACGGGGAGGGTGGGGGAGGGGTGCCGGGCTCTTAAAATGCTGTGCCACCAACGTCACAGCCGCCATCATGATGTGTACGCGTGTTTACAAGAAACGTTCCGCATCCATCCGCCCAGCTCTGCATCCGACTGGCGACTTTACACCTGCTTCCTACAAAGACAGAGCCTTTGCCAGCAAGCCCATGCTTACCAATAATCCGAAGAGGAATCTTTTCATTCTCCTCCCCGTGAGCATGAACATTCGGGGAGGGGCTGGGACTCCGGCTGACACTGAACCGGCACCAACCCGCGCACCCGTCGGAGCACAACACTTTCTGAGCTGCCATCAATTTTTAATTTATTGGATCCAAGGGAAAATAACAAGCATGGAGAGGGGAAGGAGAGGGGAGGCTGGGAGAGAGCAGGAATCAATTCTTGGTGGAGAAAATAATCTACGGCTAGATGACGCTTAAAGGTACGACAAGAGATTTTATGAAGTGCTCCCCACTGAGGGAATAATGAAGTGCCCGGCAGAGCAGAGGAGAGGGAGGTGTGGGCGAGGCCTGTGTTAAGAGGAATGTCTACACAGGGCCAGGAAGGGTTAGGAGGGCACAGCCCGGAAGGTGTCACACAGACGAGCCCCCTCTGCCCTGGCCCTGCTTGCTGGGCGAGTCTGAGTCCAGCCTGATCCGGTGTCACAGCTCTGCACCTCCTGAGACCCCCCCCAAAGGCCACCTCCATGGAGGGACGGGCACACCTCAAGGCCACCACCACACTGTGCACTCCAAACCGGCCCCACGGCACATGCCTCCAAACAAAACTGTCACCATTTCTGACATCTAGGGGAAAGACAGAGAAGGCAGCTGGTGCAAAACATGATATCCAATGTGGACTTCTCCTCCTGGGAAGGTGACCACGATTCCGGCTGGCTTGGCCAGGCCCACATTCCAGGAAGGTGGGGATTCCTGAGCAGCCGCAGAGGTTTCAGGGAGAACCCCACTTGCTCAGCCCTGTTGGATGGAGTCCAGATGGGCAAATCAGACAGTGGTGGGGGATACCCCCCATGTACAGACTGTCCTGTAAAACTCCAGCTTGGTTCTGGTAAAACTTGGGCAGACAGAGAACAGCTCCCTACAAAATGAATTCAGTGGCCAGCCCCTCTCCTGCACAGTACATTCTCCTCTAGAACCCCAAAACCTGAGTTTAGCAATCTGGATCTCACCAACCCAAGAGTTAGAAAAAGGAGTAAAAGAGTATGGAAATCCACACCCAGGTGGATTCACAAATCTTGGCCATTACCAAAAGGTTACAAACAGAAAGCTAAGTCCACAACAACAGAAATGAAGTGACCTATGTTTTGATAAATAAAATAGCTGCCAGAAAGAAAGAAAGAGAGAGAGAGAGAGAGAGAGAGAGAAAGAAAAGACAGATTTACAACTACAGGAAATCTTCTAAACACATTCTTCTATAAAACTGCAAATGCCTTAAATCTTCAGAGCCACAACAGGGCTCGTAATGATATGATATAAAAGCATTCTTTTTGGCCAAATGAAGAGATTTGCTTTTATTTAACGTTATGCTTTTTCAAAGGTACAGGAGGAAAGGGTTTCCATAGGGTATGCGGACCACAGCTTTAGCCGGAGGAATTCAGATTCTCAGATCCCGACTGTAAGACCGCAAGGGCAAGAGCTGCTCCCCAAATCTTGTTTTCAAGGGAGAGATTTAAACATAACCCCATTTTTGAAAATTCTTAGCAGGGCATCCATTTGAGACACGTTAATCACAATAACATTGGCATTCAACTTTCTTGAGTCATTTCTGCATGTTGTTTTAATGGACTCATTAGAATGGTTCACAAATGTATTTGTATTTCAGCAGTTCAGTGCAAGGGGGTCATAAAAAAGTTATGTAAAAACAGAGAGGTTTTTTTTTTTTTCCTCTTTTTACTTTGAAGTTACTTAATTTTGTGTGGTCTGGGGTTTCATTACAATCAAATAGCTTGGGCTGGTTAATTCAACACCCAAGCAAATTATCAGCTGCCACCAAGAGAGGAAAAAGAAGGAATTTCTTGAATTTCAGCAACTACACAAAAGACTTGCATGTGTCAAAATGCCAGACGCAAGTCCTGAATGTAACACCATTCATCAATCCTCCAACTAGTGTCACTATGGCCAGTCAAAGTGAGGCTGCCCTGCTGGCCCCCTCGCCAGCTCGTGTGTGTGTGTGTGTGTGTGTGTGTGTGTGTGTGTGTGTGTCCCCGCTATCCCCCGTCTCCCAACAGCCTACTCCTGGCACTTCTACACACATCCCAGGGAAACCTACCACTCCAGGGAGGCAGTGAACAGCCAGCCCTTCTTGGGAGGGGTGGGACAGACATGCAAGTAGGGCCCACGACATGGGCTCCCTGGGACTGGAAAGCAAACTTGTGCGAGAGGAGAAGGACAGAACACACAAGACCCCGGGACAGATCCTGGGAGTACACAGAGTGTTTCCAAGCGACAAAGCCATGCCCAGAGCAGCTGGATGACAGGGACGTTTATCCCTGGCCTTCTCCTGTGTCCCCTCCCTATTAAAACCTGTGTAAGTGTGTCTACAGCTGGTACCGTCTTCAGGGAAGACTGCCGAGGCGGCATCAATAACCCGGCTGCCTGGTGCACAGAACCTTCATGTTCCTCTCATCCTTCCCCGATGTGGCACCAGCGTTAACCTAGAAGCCGAAGTCTTTGGAGAGTGTGAGGCCTAACCAGGCAGTCGGAAGGTCCGTCCTTCAGCCAGTGGCGATGAAAGACCACTTCCGAAGGACAAGAAGAGCCCAACCCCACCTTTCCCCTCCCCCATATATATACTCGCCTGCATTCCACGCCTGTGCTGTGTTTAGTCACAGCTTGCTAAGCAACCCCCAGTTCCAAAGTCAAAAAAAAAAAAAAAAAATTGGAGGTTTCTAAACTGAATTTTTAAAAACCATTTTCTGCAAGCCAAATGCCACTCCCTGGCCCAAGCCTTCGAGGTGACGGGGCCTCCTCAGCTCTGAGTTGTCCAGGAGAGCTCGCTGACTGCATGGCTCAGTTCGAACATTAAATGAAGTAGAGAAATCATCAGATAAATGGCTGGCCCTCTTTCTCCAGCTGATGACAGCGCAAGGCTTTTGTCTGACCTAATTTATTTCTCTTTCAGATTAGAATAAAGCACTCCTTCCTGTCACAGGGCAACCTCTTCTGCTCATATACTGAGCTCAAGCCTACGACTCAGCCTTACTGTGCTTTCTACAGATTTCTTGAACTTGGAAAAGAAGACATTATGGATCTAGAAACAGTGTGATCAAAGTACCCATACTCTCCACACCAAATGACAATGTTTAGGAGAGAAATGGTCTCTTTAAATGTCATCCACGAAGGGTACCGTCCTGGGCCAAAGGCATTACCAAGTCCGACTCTAGCAAGCACACACTCCTTGCAGACAAAGTTTTACAGGTTATTTGAGTTAGCATTTTATATCTTTAGGGAACACTGCTGTTTCCCTTAGCACAGTGGGAACATTACCTAATATGAGGGATTGAGAAGCCAAGTGTTATAAAATCTGAGCTCAAAGGATTTCCATTCATCAAGCTGCTCTGGTATACAGCTCCCCGAAGCAGTGATTCTCGATGTTCCCTAGGTCTACGACATGCGACACACGGAGGGACAGTTGCCTTACCCTCAGGACACACATTCCTCCAGACCCCAGGCCGGGGCTCACACGTGCTTTCACAGCAGAAGGTAATTTTCAGAAGGCCAAGACCACAGACAAATCGGAGAGAACACACTCATTCCAAACGAACCATTTTAATTGTTAAAAAAAACAAAAATAGGAAGAAGAGAAAGAGGAAATTAAAAAAAAAGAAAATGCCCCCCACCCCCCGTCTGCCAAGTGAGGGCTTGTAAATCAATGGCGATGGCTTGAAAATAGATTTCTCAAACTTATATTCTCATTCTGTCCGGCACGAATCTCTGCAGGAAAATCAATATTACAACTTCACACTTAAGACATTTTGCAGCACCGTAAACTGCCGCGCGGCTGATGGACGCGGCTCCCAGCCACCGAGCCAGGCGCCGGCTCGCAAGACACGGGCACCGAGCTCCCCCTAGCGCCCGGCGCGCCCGGCGCGCTGCGCTGCAGGCTGGCCAGCCACCCCAGCCAAGGCCACGGAAAGTTTATTTTGGAAAGTATTTTATCACAGCTAGCAGCCGCCGGGGAACATAAAGCCATCGAGATAGGAGATGCAAAGGGTGTGCGTGAAGGCAGGCTCAAGCCGATTCCAAACCACCAGACGGTGCAGGAGCTCGGTTCTGGTTCGGCTCTAGCAAGGACAGCAGTTGGAACCTGGGATTTGGGACCGAACTGCATCCCCGCGTCACCTGAGACATCCTTCTAATTATTGTCAGATGCACCCAAGGTTGGCCTTCCCTTTGGTCAGCCCGGCACGGTGAACACCTGGGCATCTCCCCCAGCACTTTAACCCCGGCCCCACCCCATGGTTCTAAGAAGCAACTGAATTCACCCAGGACCGTTGAAATCATTTTCTATCACTAAATATTTTGACAGCCAGACAAAAATCGCCAAGGCCGTGACACAGGCAGATAGCAACCTCCTCCCCTCTCCAAAAAACAAATATGCATATGTACAAATCTTCAGGTAGGGAAAAAATACCCTTTAAAAATATTAGGGGTTGTGAAAATATGCTTGCGGCTGTTTTCTCTCAGGTGTGAATTACAAATGAATAAAATCAGCCTGGCATAACACCTTTGATGAACACATTTTTATTCTCCCGTGGAATCGGAGCAGCTGACATATCACACTTCTAATGATATGGGGTTCCCTTCCGTGCAGAAGGGAGTCAAACTTCACTGCCCCCACCAACTACCAGAAAGAGAAAGAAAAAGAGGGCCTATGCCTTATGAAATTTATCGGAGGCCTAATTCTGAAAGATAAGTGGACCATTGGAGATACACTAGACCCTGGGGAGTTAAGGTAATTGTGAGCACAGCCACCTTGGAAACACACAGCAACTACAAAACCTAATTTGAGAAGCAACCATGGAATCAACACAGTTACCCTAACTTCCACATCCAACCCTAGGTCTCCGGCTGCTTTTGCAAAATCATGAATTCATACAGGAAATCCACTGATCTCCCAAGGAAACCTGTTGGTGGGTTGTTGAAAAATCGCCTCCATTTGGGTGTTATGTCATGTACCATGGGCATCTTATTTTCCCGGGGAACCTCAATTCCTGCCATGGGCTGGACAGCACTTCCCCTTCTCCCGGCCCCATCTGGTCCTGGAGCTGGTGGTTCTCCCTCTGCCTGGTCAGCCACTGCCCGCCTTGCCTTCCCTTTCATGATTACCACTGTGTTGTTTTGTGCTTGTTTTTATTAATAGCTGTATCTGTCCTTTGGTTTTAGAAGCCACATCCAGCTGGGTCAAACATTTTGAAACAAACCAGCAGCCCAGGTTTTCTGTCTCCTACTTTCTACCTCACTCCTCTTCTCCCAGGCCGGGTCTGTAAATGTAACTAGCTCACTATGGAGCAGCGACCCCCACCCCCACCCCCCAGTTCACAGCTGCTATTTGTGTCCTCTCCTGGTTTCCCAGGTCTTGCTGATTGTAAGTTGCATCATCCCTAAGAACCCAAGACTGCTGCCCCACAGGCCCGCAGGCTGCCACCCAACTGATAAAGATGCTGCCACCATTTAGGTGGCTTCATCCACATGTAAACTCTCCAATGTGAACCCCGCATGGGGCCTGTGACAGGCAGCACTTGTTTTGCTAGCCAGGGCTCCACAGCACCCCAAATCCAAGGCTGCTGCCTCATTTGTAGACAGGCGCATTCCCAGGCCCTGTGGCCTCAACTGCAGCCCCCTCCTGCCTTGTCCCTCCACCTCCTGGGGTTCACAGGACAGACTGAAGAGCCAGCAGCCTGGGGACAAGAAGTAGCCTAGTCTGAGAACTGGTTCAACCACCTTCCCTGCTTAACCCCCTGCACAAACCCAGGCTCCCTGTTCCCCTGGAAGACCCGCAGGATTACTGTTCTCCCCACCACCCTTCCTGCATCTCTCTCCGTCCCTCCTTGCCACTTCTCCAGTATCAGCTGGCTTTCCCAGCGGCTCAGAGCGAGGCTGAGAGGCAGGGAACAAACGCAGCATGGAAGGAGATTGCAGCAGGCACCCCTCGCCCCCATGCCCAGCTGCCACCAGTGCTTCTGGCCAGAGCTTTCTCCTGATGTCCTAGGGATGCCAGGAGAGGGGACTGCTAAGGCTGATCAAACCTACCTGCCTCCTTCCTCTTACAACTGCAGCCGCTCCCGGCTCCTGTCACAGCTGCCACCTTGGCAATGCACCCCCAACATCTCCCCCTTCCCCGACCCCTCCACTGTCCCCTCCTCAAAAACAACCCTTGCAATTATAAAGAGGCTCCATGAGGCAAATCGCCTGCTGGAGAAATTAGGCGTCTGCAAGTATAGACGCTTTCACAGCCACCCCATCTAAGAGTGGCATGAGCGGTCTCTGGCTGTGGCTTGGTAAAGGAACAAAATGTCAACTGGTGAAAGGGACCTTAATCAAACCAGGCTCAAATCTGGTTGCAAAACATTGTTTTAAATGCAACCAGCGAGTCTCCTTTGATGTTACAATATCACAAAATAAAAGTGCACTCCCCTCGCTCCAAAAAGGCCTCTCTCACTCCTAGAACCCCACTTTAATATCTATTCCTCCCTCCCCAAATAATAAGAAGAAACCCACAAATTCTTACTAATGTATCTGCCGTAACAAAGGAGAGAGGTGGTAACTGCGATTGCTCCCAAGCAGATGGCTCCTATACTGTGTTTTCAGGGGAGGAGAGAACCCCTTTATATATTTATTTATTTATTTAAATTTTTAAAAATATAACATAAATATTCGGCTCTCGGGCCGCCCGGCAGCCAGTCCTCGGCGGCGGCTGGGCGCGCAGCCTTCTCTCCAGCTCCAGCGCTGGGAGCCGGCCCCAGCCCTACGAGGTGCGTGGAGGATTGCAGGATACGATCAGCCTGCGGTCTGGAAGGCACTGAGAATGTTTTATTTCTATTGCAGTTTTTAAAAAGAAAGAAAGAAAAAAGAAAAAATACAACGGCGACCCAGGTACTGGCGGCAGAAAGAACGGCGAGGACGAGTCCGCGCGCGGCGAGGAAGCGGCGAGCCAACCTCCCCGTGCAACAGCGCGGGGACCTGGGCGGGCGGCCCCGCGAACACCGTACCTGGGCCGGGCGCGCTCGCTTTTGCTTTGCGAAATAAACCCAGCCGGGGCGTTGGAAGCTGCTGCGTGTCTGCCCCGCTGCCGGACTGCACGCCCTGCCGCTTGCCTGAAACCCACACGGTTTCATCCAGTGGATTTCCACTGCGCCCTGCCTTGTTTATTCAGACAGGGAAGATGAGATGCCGAGAGAGAAGGATAAAAGATCGATAGGTCGCGCTTTTTTTCTTTTTTAGGTTTTTTTACTATTTTACAAGCGCATCCTTCTGTTCCCACTTTGGTCAACCTCTTTATTCTCTTTTTTCACCCGTGGCGTGGATTTCTCACCAACTCCAATCCCACCACCACCCCCCCTTTTGGCGTGGGGGAAAAAAAGACAAGATGGTCCCAGGAGACGGAGGTGGGGAAATGAGGGGAGGGGGTGCTGGAAGCCGGCAAGCAGCCGCGCAGCTGGATTCTTTTGCAAATAGCCAGAGGAGGGGAGCGAAAGGCGGCTTCGGAATCCCAGGACCGGCGTGGCCGGCGCCCTGCCGGGCTGGGCGCAGCGACCGGGAGCCGGCGGCCCGCGGCCACCCCTCGACCTCGGCTCCCCCAGCTCGGAGCGCACCCGGTCCCCTCCGCCCGCGCCGTCAGCGCGGACCCACGCGCTCGCCAACTTTTCCCCACTTCCCGGCTCCCCCTCCCCCTCGCTCCCAGCCCCCTCCCCCGCCCCTCCACTCCCCGCCACCAGCGCCGCCGCCGCCACACACGCCGCTCGGAGGGGCGAGCGTCCAGCCGGGCTCGGCGCGCACACCCACACCTCCAGCAGCCCGCGCCCTCCCCGGCCCGGGCCGGCTCCGCAGGCCCCCGGGCCCGAGGCGCGAACGGCCGCGCCGCGTCGCGACTCCCCGGCTGCGGAGAAACTTTGCCAGGGCCCTTCGCCCCCCGCCACGCTCCGGGCCGGCTCCGCCGCCGCCGCCGCCGCCGCCGGCCACGCCGCGCCCGGCTCGGTGTCCCCAGCCCCAGGCGGGCGCCCGGAGCCCCGACCTCGGCCCCTCGCGCGCACGCCGCAGACACTTACGCGTGATGAGCTCCCTCTGGGACAAGTGCTGCGGGTTGCCCTGTTTGCGGCGGGACATTGCCCCGGCATCTATTCTGGCATCGCCCGGAGAGCTGCACTGATGGGGCCGGGAAGGGGTCCGAGCCGCCGCCGCCGCGCGCCTCCTCCTCGGCCCGGGTTGGTGCTTTCTCCCCCCTTTCCTCTCTTGCCCTCTCTTCCTCCTCTTCTTCTTTATTTTGCTTTTTCTTCTATGCTGCTTTTTGTTTTGTTTGCAAAAAGAAAAAGGAAAGGGAAAAAAAGAAAAAGACTCTCGGTCTAAAATAAAAGAGGCAAAAAAAAAACTGTCGTCGCTTGCCGTGGACTGCCTGGCTTCTTTAAAAATATATTCTTTGAAGGAAAAAAAAATCTTAAGACTTCTTCAAACTGCTTGGCCTCTTGGACTTCTAAATGTCTTCTTTAACTTAAACCGGATTTGCACCGGTTCCTGACACTTTCTTTCAGGGTCTTGAAGGTGGAAGGCTCACTTCCACCAGAAGGGGGGAAAGAGAAAAAAATGCAAACAAAAAAAAAAAAAAAAAAGTGAAAAAAAAGTAACATAGTGGAAAAAGAATGCTACAAACAAAAATAAATAATTTAATTTTAATTGTAAATAGTGGGTAGCAGCAGCGTGCACAGA
>NW_004624734.1:4538352-4560168 GCF_000247695.1 Heterocephalus glaber | reverse complement strand
AAAAAAAAAAAAAAGAAGAGGAAAAAAGAAAAAGCAAAGGGAAAAAAACCAAAGCAAACTTGGGGACTTGTCTCGTACCCCCCTCACCCCGCCCCCTCAAAAACCCCAAAGCAATGGAAAACTGCCGCGGCTCGCTTGTTTCTGGGTATTCTGCGGGCTGCCTGCTTTTTCCTCGGAGACTGACCCTTCCGAGGCTCGGGGGGACTCCCAGGGCCGCTGCTTCCCAGGTCACCTGGCGGGCTGGCGCCGGCCGGAGGCTGCCGAGTCCCCGAGCGCTCCCCGCGCTCCCCCGGCGCCGCGGGCCCAGGGCGAGCGGGGCTCAGGGGCCGTTGCCCAGTGCGCCTGGGTCGGAGCGGGCGCGGACTGGGAGCTATAGATTGCACCGTGAAGATGGCGGAGTCGGGGTTCTCCGGGAGCTCTCGGTCTCTCTATGGCTGGGGCTGCCTCTGTACAATGGGATAAAATTCAAGTTCAAGTGCGGACGTGACGTTTAATCTGCACTAGAGACAAAAAGACCCAGAGAGTCGGAGCACTGGGGGCGACTAGCGGTGGCTTTTTAACATTGTACCCTGGAAGAGAACAAGAAAGCACACACAGAGACACGCGCGCGCGCACACACACACACACACTCGCCGTGCGCACACCCGCAGCCCAAGCCGGCCACACGTGCAAACCGCGTTTTTGTGCGCTCGTCTCGTTCCCCAAGCACCGGATGCGCGGGGGGGGGCGGGGGGGCCTGGCAGGATATTTTTAAATAAAAGAAAATCCTCCCCAAGCCTCCTTCCCTCCTGGGAGCAGGACCCCCTGAGAAGGGGGCGGGGTGCCGTGAGTGAAGTAAACTAAATCAGTGCCAGTCTCCACCCCCATCCCTCACCCCCCCAAAAAACTTGTGTACTTGGTGGGGCGTAGGTGGAAAGGGTTAGGCTGAATCTAGGCACCAGGGGATGAGATCAAGTGCTTGCCTTTCTTGGAAAAGCGGTTGCTTTTACTTTTGTTTTACTGGGGAGTCAGGGCCAAACTTCCAAAAAGTGTCTCCATACAAATTCTGGTGTTACTCACCGGGAGATGGGGGTGGACGAAAATAAGAGGACACCATCAGAAGCAGGAGGTCTGGGGAGACTGGAACCTGAGACCTTTTAAAATCTCATCCCACAAGGGATTTTCACGCAAACCCCTGTCCTCCCTCACCCCGTTAACTCCTAAGGGGTCAAACAAGGCCCCACCCCCAAACGCCAGGGTCCCCCGGAAAGCGTGGGGCGAAGGGGCGGGGGCGCTCCACGTGGGAGAGGGCCTGGGTCTCGCGGACCACGAGGAGGTATGGCCCGATCTCTGCAGAAGGTTGACTCCATGAGGTCCCCCAGTTCCCTCCCCGCCTCCCCGACAATCACTACAACCCGGGAGTCACCTCCCCCCTGCTCCTCTGCCCAGGAGAGGACTGAAATTGCCTGTCAGACGGGGAAGGACACAGCTGCCCTGTCAGCGTTTGATCTCCAGCCGGCGAGGCCGAGGGGAGTTGTGGGGGCCTGTCTCTGGCCCGGGGACAAGGCCGCTTCGTGTCTGACGACCCAGCCTCCTGGCGGGCGCGCGGGTCCTCCAGACCCCTCTCGGGCCTCGCGGGGAGCCCGGCCTGGGCGGGGCGCGGTGGGTGCAGCCGAGCTCCCCGCGAGGCCCCGAGGGCCCGGGGCGCGCCGCCTCCTTGGGGGCCAGCTCCTTGGAGACACCTGGGCTTTTTGTTCGTCCTGGAGGCCTTGGGTGGGGCGGTGGCACCGGCAATTTAGCGCGCAGCGCCCACAAGCCAAGACCGAAGCGGCTCTGGCCCCGGCCCACCTTCTCCAGGTCACCACACGCGGCGCCCCAGCAGCAGTTCCGCGGGTGGAGGCGGCCAGCGCCCCCCGCCCCGGGGCCGGACAGGCAGCACCCCCTCCACATGGTCCAAAGTGTAGAAGCGCTTCCTTCCCTCCCACCCTGCCCCACCGAGACAAGTCTTTCCAGGAAATTGGCCAAAACAAAAAGAGAAAAAATGCCTACAACCACCTTTAATAAACTTAAGAAATCCCTAAAGTGGCCATCTCGACTCGCCTGCACGCTTAAATGCGAGCGCTCGGTTAGCCCTCTCTCTGAGACCTGGCCGTGAGCGCGGAGCCCAGAGAGGGTTAGTACTTTGCCCAAGGACACACAACGAAACACGGACAGATCTAGACGCCAAACGCCGCGGCGTGCCAGCTGTCCCGCGCCGCCTGTGGCCCCGGCGCGAAATCGCGACACGTGACTCTCGGGATGGACTGCAGCAAAGGGGACCCGGCCCTGGGAGGACCCCCTCGGGGAAGAGGGCCCCTCAGCGGGCAGGCGGGCGGCGCGAGGGGGCTCAGGGGTCCCAACTGCAGCTGCCAACCCGCGCGCGCCGGGTCGCGGGGGCCGGGGAGGGGGCGCACCTGCCCCGCCCCGGCAGGAAGTGCGGGCAGGGGCGGCTCGGGCCCCGGGCGACCAGGGGAGCACGCACTTCCTCCTCGACCCCGCGCTGCCCCGACGGCGGGAAGAGGGACGCGCGGGCGCAGGCGGGCGCAGGGCCGGACACGCGGCGCACTCCACCCCGCGGCGGCCGGGCAGAGGCTGCCCTGCCGGGCCCCTTCGCCCCGCGCCTCCGCCTTCCCCTCCGCTTCCTCCCCTCCTCCTCCTCCTCTCCCGGGAGGCGGCCGGGCGCAGGCACGAGCGATCCCCGCCGCCGCTCCAGTCTCCTCCTTTTGCCTCTGCCCGTCTGGCACGGGCATCATTAGCGCTGAAAGCTGTTAATGTCTGGTCTCACAGCTCCCCCTTTAGTCTTGCTGCGCTCCCTGTCTCGCGTTCCAAGCCGGATCAATAGCCGCCTCCCGGCCGACCTTGACCTTTCGCTCGACCCCGCCTGGCTCGGCAGCTGGCCCACGCTAATGTTTCCCGCTCTCCCCCTCGGTGCCCAGACTGCAGGCCGGCGCGGCAGGAGAGGGGGGATGTAGGACTCGCAGGCCACCGCAGCCCCCCAGCCTTTGTTTACAGTGACATCAGGCCCACTACCCCCCAAAAGGGGTGCCGGGGCTAGCCTATGAAAACACCAGAGGGAAAAGTGCAGGTGCAAACGTGGGCCTGAGCTAATATGAAACTTCAGATTCATTTCTCCAGCACCTGCTGCGGGCCTACTGTGCGCTCGGCCCAAGACTGAGGCTTTGCACAGACTATGACGTCAGATGGAAATAAGTATCACACTTTCCGCGCTGTCTTTAAACACACACATAGCAGATGTCAAAAAGCTTTTTGAACTTCCACATATTCCCCTGCTATTTTTTTTTTTTTCCTAGCTTCCCATGCATTCCAGCGGATAAAACCCCACGGTCACAGTCCCTTGAAGAGGGATAGAGGGATAGTTCAGAAATCAAAATTCATTTCATCCAATCAGAGTGCATTTTATTAGCCTTGCGTGGGATTCTCCTTCTCTGTACCCTGTAACTTCTCACCCATGGGGGCAGACTGAACAGACCTGTGATCCCCAAATCGTGCTTTTTGTTTGAAATGCCTTGAATGATTCTCAATATTTAACTCCGCTGTAGGTTGGGCCCTCATTGAGATTCTGCAATGTTATCTTTGCCTTCTGAGCTGTTACATTTTATCTTATGTCTTTACAAAAATCTGGAAAGAATCGAGATAAAAAGTATCAGTAGAAATGGGAGCTCTTCCGCAGAAGGAAAACTGACATTTCATTTGTTTTTGTTTTCTTTTTAACAAGGATCCTCCCTCTGACAGTAGTCAGATAACTTTGTAGCAAGATAAAGATCCAACAACACATCTTACCAAATTAGTTTGGGTTTCATTTCTGGAGCTTTAAAAAAATAATCCATACGAAGAGAAGGCAAATCTTTTCATTTTCACAGGTATAAGGCAGACTCAGAAGAAAACCACGTCTGCTAATTTCTGGTCCTCTGGATCTATAATAAACACCATTGACTGGGAAGGTGAAGATGAATACAACTCACTGAGCTGATT
The DNA here is from genome assembly GCF_000247695.1 of Heterocephalus glaber. The sequence continues at coordinate 4,556,157 of NW_004624734.1, read as the reverse complement.
AGTAGATCGACTTTCTGTAGTTTGCATTGATAGGCAAGGGAGGTACCAAGCCGATCATCTGTATGTGCATTTGATAAGGCCTCGGTTAGTCTTTTTCTCTTTCCTTACACTTCTAGAATCTTTAGGAGCTATCAAACCCAGAAGCATAAAGAGACGAGAGGCCTTTGAGCCTGGCATATCTTCCTGGCATATCTTCTAGAATTATTTTATGTCATTTCTGAAAATTGCTGTAAATTTCTAGGTGCTGTAAGCACTCAATTAAGACTTCGCTGGATACAGAGGCCTTTTGTGTTATCACCTGGTAGCGGAGGAGGCAGGACCACAAAACTTGCCTCTCAATAATTGTTTGGTTGGTTCTTTCCATGTACTGAGTTTAAGAACAATGCTTTTGTTAAAACATGAGTCATTTGCATCTTTTTTTTTTTTTCTGCGAGTAATACTTGGGCTTGAGACAGTAGTAGACTTGTGACTATTGTTTAGCTTCTCGAGGCATAAATAGGCTCCAGGAAAGCCAAGCAGCAGCATTGCCTGCTGTTTTTATATCTACAGCCTGCAAGAGGTTAAACCAAATGCGCTGGTCCTGATTCATGCATTATTTTCCTCAAAAAATACTTACCCGGTTCCCTGTGTATGAAAAAGACTCACACCCACATTGAATGTTCCTAACTCTGTCCCTGTCATCAGAAATGATATTGAATGGCTCGGTACTAGAGGATCTGGAACTATTTCTACAGCTTTCTCACCTCATTTGGAATTTTCTTGCCTTGCTAATTTTAATTCTTTAGTTGAGTCATCAATTCAAATTTGGTAGGGACTGGCATTACCCAGTTGGTCGACTTGGGAAAAATATTGTTCGTGAAGATGAACAGACTCCGACAAATCTCACCCTTGACCCTCACATCCCGTGATCACAATGTGTGTGTGGTGTGCGAAAGGGGTCTCTCCGCTGCATTCCTTCATGTCATTGTGTCTCCAAGTTGTGTAACTGAAAGTGCAAAGGGAACGTTTTCCCAGCAAGGGTGAAGGCTCTGTTTTGAACACAGGTGCACACACGCGCACACACGGGTGTGAATTCAGTGGTATGGTGACCATCAACCTCCTCTATTTACAGAGCATAGACAAGCAAGAGAAAGACAGTTTAAATGGCTCATTTAGGGAGAGGGCTGGGACTCAGAGGGAATTTTCAGTTCTGAGTCTGGTTGACAGTCTCTGTCGCTGAGACTGTGTGACAATGAGCTGTCTGGCCATAGGAAATGGGGAGGGGCTTGGGAAGGGAGCAATACTGATCACCCTCCTAACAAGGGTTTTATGAGGCTATGAGGATTAATTATTTTGTATCCTTAAGCAGTTTGAGAAAGTGAAAGTTTCGGGAAACGCTAGGCCAGAGTTGTAGACAAGCCTGACTCAGTTGTGAGTTTCCCTCACTCCCAACCCCAGGCTCCCAGAAAACTCCTATGTGCTGAGATGCATTGCAGAGGAAGTGAGGGGGAAGCACAGCTTCTGGAAGAACAGAGGGAGAGAAGCACGAGCCAGGCCAGCATCCCTCCGAAAGGCAGGCGCAGCTAAGGAGAAAGCTGCAAGGGGGCGCTTTCCAAAAAAATAAAAATAAAAATAAGCCAGGCAACACCTTGTTAAAGATACGGCTTCCAGAGCTAGAAAACAAAAGGGCTCTGGGAGATCTCATCTGTCGTTTTGTAGTTTTAGAAACAGCCATGTATGCTTTCGAGTGAGTTTGACAAAGGTAGTTCAGATCCTAGAAAACACGGAAGTGGCTTCCCCTCGACTTCATAGGGAAGGGTTAGGGCTGCAGACTGACTAACAAACAACACTGGGCTTGCAGTTTTCACCACTGGTTTAAACTGCAGAAGATGGAATGATGTTCCTGCAGTGCCTGCAAGTTTAAAAAGTTACTCTGTTCCATATGTATTTAAAGCATGTATCGGTTTGAAGATGCTCTTTCGGCTCAATTTACAAGGCAGACAATTTGCTACAAAAGATAATTAACGCCACCCAGGGAAAACTGAGACTTTGGATTGCTGCTCATTCTGGTATTAGTTTAGCTGAGACCTTTTTTAAAAAAAATGATTTCACTGTGATTTTAAGCCTTTGGGGATCTTCGAAACAACAATGGCTTCTAAAATATGGATGTGGTAATAACATCACCCATTTGAACTTGCAACAAAACCTTGTGCTTCTCTCCCTCCCTCCCACAAGTGTGGTGAAATGGAACACTGAGGCAGAGGACCAGAAGATCTTCTCCGACCTGGGTCCAGGCCATGCCGATGATCTGGATTCTAAATAGGGCAGATTTATGGTCAACTGTTAAAAAAATCTGTATTTGGACCTCCGGATGCAAACGGCAGATTCATCAGCTGCTGGGATTTAACACAGGCATCTGCAGTTTCATTATTTGTATCTGCTTAACAGGAACAATTAGAGAACTGAAGAGTGAGGATGCCTGTTTGGGGACCGGTTCGGTATTGTACCCAGTCCACACATTCCGTCAGGGAAGGAACAGAGTAATGTATAAAGCATTAGTGGATTTAACGCTCTGCGTTTTGCTTGGGGAATCGAATTGTTGATGTTTCTGGCAAGAACTCATCCTCCAGTTGAAATCTATCAAACACCTTAATTAGCTCCGGGTACCTAAATGCACCAAACCCAGAGACGAGTTGGAAAGCAGGAGGAGAGAAGGCCAGGAGCTGGCTCTGAACACCATGGGCCTCCTCAATACCCCGAGGGCCCTGCCCCCCCCCTTTCCAGACCACGATGCTCAGGCCACCATGAAAAGTGTGACAAGCGTGGCTCTCACTGTGGCAGCCACAGAACGTGGCTGAGGGCATTTGGATGGGTTGACCAGGGTTGGCAAAGGGCAGGGGAAGTGGCCCTGGTGACACAAAGCTACTGCCGACAGTAACAGGAGCCTTTTTCTGAGCCAACCGTTCCACCTGGACCTCAGTGCAAATTATTGTTTTCAATTACCACCTGTGTATTCCTTCCCATGCAACTTATTGATGTAAAATTACAGCTACACCGGTATAAATAAGTTATGCCGCAGTTGTAAAATGGAAGAAATTTTGTTGTAGCAATTATGTTCAGCAAGATGACAAAATAAATTTCCAGAGCTGTGCCTGCAGTAACCTGGGGAATTTAAACCTCATAATTTCCATTCATTTCAGATAATTTGGAGTAATTTCTATATGTAATAACTTTGTAATGAAAAACACAGCGGTACTGAAGTGATTTTGCTCCGTTTTTTTCCTCCTATGGTATACATGGCACAAAATAAATGATAAAAATAATATTTCCTTTTTATATGTGTGTGTGTTGAGTAATTCCTTCAGTAAAAATCATAAACTAATACCCGGACTAAATCTCTGTCCACAAAATGAAAAATAAATTGAGTTAAAGAAAGTGAAAAAGTATGAAAGGCTTTGGATGTTTTATTGTGACTTTATTGAGTTGTCTGATTCTCAGGCTCCCTGATCTCCTAAGGTTACAGTTCCCAAGTAAGGGGCAGAGCAGGGGAGCCCCAGACTGCCAAAGGGAGCTGCGGGGAGACCCCAAAGGCTGGATCACCTCTCTGCATGGTGATCTCACCCCAGAAACCTCAGCGCATGAATGCCCTCTCTTTCTCCTCCCAAGGTGCACGATTCCCATCAAAGTCCTTAACAGCCACTTCCACTGCCTCCGGAAACACCCTGTTGGGCTGGACAGTGGCCATGTAGGTTGTGACATATTTCCTCCTTTAATTAAAGACTTGGCGAGGTGACACTTCGCTCCCCCCGACGCTCAGGTGCCCTGCCCGACCTCTGCCAGTGACACATGCGACTGATGTACCCAGCCCCTGAAAGCTGCACGTTATTCATCGGAAGCTCCCACTGAGTTGTTAGGAGGTGACAGGAATTACGGCAGCTGCATTAGCTCACAGCTCGGTGCAATTAGCCTCCGCCACCACCACAGCGTCCATCAAGGGTTCCGCAGAATGAGAAATGGAGGCTGGGTCTGGAGGAAGCACCCGCTCCCCCAAAGCCTGCCTGTCTGTCTGCAGGGGTGAAGGCCAGGCTGGGTGTGGACCCCCTGCACCAGCTGGAAGGGGTGCCTGCTCCCTGGAGCCAGAACCGCTCCCCATCCTGAGGAACCTGGCCCCCTGAATGCTCTGCAGCACAGAGCTGCAGGCTGAGGCTGGGGAAAGGCATCAGGTCACTGGCTCAGGGGCCTCCTGTCAGGCTGGCACTCTTGGGCTGACTGTGCACAAGCAGAGCTGAGTGGACCCATGTAAAGCATCTGGCCTGGTCTCTACCACCCAGCGCTCACACTGTAGGCATCACTGAGATTCATTCCTTGAACACACACTGACAAGAGGCCTGTTAAATGCCAAGCACACCACAGGGTGTGGGCCTAAAGTGGCAATTTTGTGTAGTGGTTAGTACCCAGATGAACCTGAACTTGACAAATCGCTCCAGAGAGGTAAGGCAAAAGGTCACCACATGGTTGTTTATGGTATGGATACAACAGCTCCCAAATGTACTCATGATCGTGTGTCCCAAGTGCCACTGGAGGAAGGAGGAGGGGTAGGGGTCCTAATCACAGGTTACAGAAGTTGGTGACAGCCAGCCAGAGGATGTCAATAGCTGAGCCAGCTAGATCTCAGTACAAAGGCCTAATGCATTAGCTGGGCGTGGAGGCACACACCTGCAACTGCAGCTTTCTGGAAGGCTGAGGCAGGATGGTGGCAAATTTGAGCCTAGTTTGGCTAACTTAGAAACTTAGTGAGACCCTATCTCAAAATAAAAAATAAAAACAAGAGCTGATGATGTAGCTCAGTATGAAAACCCTGGTTTCAATGCCCAGTAATACACACACACACACACACACACACACACACAGAGTTGTAGAAACACCATAGCCAGGGGACAAGGACAGGGAAGAACCCCCTAGGTGGGCTGCACACGTCCCTGTGGAGATGGGGAACGGGCGGATCCTCACAGCTTGTTTTCTTCTCTTGGTCTCCACATTTTCTATTGTCCCCATTTAAGGTTTTTATGATCAACACCCAAAATTAAAAATTAAAATCTGTATCAGCTGAACAGTTTGGCTAATTATTCAGGGGGAGGAAAATAAACAGACTCCTGGGGTGGGGGATTCAGAAAGAAGAGTGGCTATTGTGCCGGGGTTGCGGAGTGACAGGGGCTTTTAGAAGGACTTTATTTCCCAAACTTCCTAACATGCCATTAAAGACTTGCTGTACGTTTTTACAAATAGTTTTGAAAAAATACTCTTTGTGAAGGAATCGGGGGAGCAAGAGTTTGCTAGGAAGCAGAGTCCTGTGAGGGAGTTGAGCTCCGGGATTGGGTGTGAAGAGGTCTGCCCTGGAAGAGGGGGTACCGTCCTAGGTGCAGGGCGACCTGGGGACGCGGCTGGGTGGGACCCTTTTTTCAGAAACTGCCTCTTTTCTCTCCTCCCTTCCCTTCTGCACCGGGAGCTCCATCACCTGAGACTGCAGTCTCCCCAGCTGTCTAACTGAGTCTAGACAGGCTGGTTTTAAAGGCCACTTCTCCTTGCTGTGCTGGGGAAGCTCGGCAGAGCCTGGTGGCTTTGGGCTTTCAGAGGGTGCGGGAAGCATCCTCGCTGGCTCCACTGAGTGCAGAGGACTTAGAGACGCACAGTGAAGAATGTCCTCCAGCAGCTGCCTCCTCCTTCCCACCTTCTGTCATCCGGGGAGATAATTCATTTATGCAGCTTTCGCACAAGACTGACATTTTCGACTTTTTTAGCAGAATACATTTATAAGGTAAATTAGGGGGTGGGAGCCCGAGTGTCCTAGGCAGACTCAAGCTGATAATTACAGAGGGCCTAATTATGTATTCACCACGGAGCCTTCTGGAGCAGGGAAGGCTACAGGATGGCTTGGGCTCATCCCAAAGAGGGTGTTCTCCCCAGAACCCCAGAACCCCGGAACTATGACCACCCTGCAAGGCACTTTGCTTCCAGCCAGGAGCAGGCTCAGGTGAGCCCTCTTGTCTTAAGCACCTGCCCTGAGATAGCAGAGAAAGTCCTGACCCTATTCACGGAGTCTGGATTTTCCCTAATGGCTGTGAGGTCAAGTATTCTTGGGGTGGGGGTCTTGACTTATGTAAAAGAAAACCCAAAAATATAAGACAGGTTTTTAAAAAATCTCACCTTGCCTCATTTTTCCCAAATCTCTCGGAGTTTGAGATCTACACCTGCCAGGCTGTAGCATCAAAGCATCCTGGTCCTCACCTTCCCCTCCGGTGGGCTGGAAGCTTCTTGGAGATGCATTTTACTTCTCCATCTCATCAGAATCTGGCCTGGGATCTGGCCCCAGAACAAGGAAGGAAGGAAGGAAGGAAGGAAGGAAAGAAGGGGACTAGCAAAAGTGCAGTGGCCCTAGGAAGAGAAAGACCCAGCAACATGATGAGCTGGGGAAAAGCCAGGCCTTTCTCACCCCACACAGTGCACTACAATGTTTGGAGAAAAACACAATTTAAATGCAAAGCCCTCCTTTTGGTGGCCTGTCCTCCCACATTCTCCCCTACTCACTTTGCTCCCTGGGCAGCTCAACATTCCCTTGCCAACTATATATCTTGATCTCTTGTGGGATGGATTGTGTCCCCTTAAACCTATGCTGAAGTCCTAAGACCCTGTACCTGGAAATGTGACCACATATGGAAATAGGGTCTTGGCAGATATAATTAGCTGTAATGGATTCAAATGGGTCTGAAAGCCAAAGACGAGTGTCCATGCTAGATGTGAACACAAAGACACACAGGGAGAATGTCAAGTGACAAGGGAGGCGGAGACTGGGCCCAGACATCTGCCAGCAACCACTGCGACCTAGGAAAAGGCAGGGAAGGAGCCTTCGGAGGGGCTCAGCCTGCCAACACCTAGAGTCAGACCTCTGGCCTCCAGGTCTGCCAGACAATACATTGCTGTTGCTTTCAGCCACCCAGGGTGCAGTGGTTTGTCATCACAGCTGTAGGAGACTGACCCATGCTCCTGTGATGTGGACAATAAGCGACACCCAAGGAAGCCAATTTGAAGGACAGACACCCATGATGCCCTCCAGTGCCTTTGCTAGAAGATGTTCTAACATCCAGGCAAGTTTCTCCTACACTTCATGTTTGCAAAGAGACTGTCGACCCGAACTGCTGGGCCTCGTTGTGAGCTGCAGGAGAGCAATGACAGCCAGATTATCAACATCCCGAGGCTGCGGCTGTGGCAGGTTCATCCTGAGTTCTGAGCCCTATGTCCACAGCCTCCTGACCTCCCCTGGCTCTGCACCTTGTCCAAGGCCGATCGATAATGGCAGGATCTGGTTAAAAGTAACACTTCCATGGGGGAAATATGTGGGAGCTGCGGGTCATTCACGAAGGCTTCAGATCACACCTTCCGGTAGCCACAGAGCATCTCCATGAGACTGGCCCTAAATAAGCCAGAGGTCCTCAAACCTCCTCAGCCACTCGAGGCAAGGGGTTGCTTGGTGTGTGTGTGTGTGTGTGTTTCGTTTTCATCACTGCATCTCAAAAGACAAAATCTAAACACCAAGAACCAACCACTTCTCCATGGCAGGAGTCAATCACCATGCAGTGCCGGGGAAAATGGGATTGGATAAGTCACATCTCCAGTTTTTACTGAGGGCCGCTTGGTGGTGTTGGGGTGAAGAAGAACTGCTCTCTCTCCCTGCTAAAATGCTGAACTCATTTGGGCAAATCGCCCCCCCCCACTTGTGGAAGATCAGCAGGGAACCTCTTTGCGTCGCTGTCCCTTGGCCTTCTTGGCCTGTCTCCTCTGTGAGAGCGCAGGCCTGGGGCAGGGCCAGCTGCTCCTATGTGCAGCTGCGAGGGAGGCAAATGGAGAATTCACACTTCCGAGAGGTGCCGGCTTCACACCCAGCCACGGCCTTCTGCAGCTCTGACCAAACACATGTATGGCTGGTCCATCAGGCGCTGTGACCTCGCTGTTAGACCGAGAGCCTTCCCTGGCCTGGAGCCAGGAGGCCAGGGTCACAGACAGGAGCTGACATGGTCTGACCCCTGTTATATGCAGGCACCGGTCGGACATTTGACATTGGCTCATCCAACACAGTCACCCTGCCAGTTAGACATCAGCATCGCTGTACAGGAAGGAAGCCCAGCTGTACAACCTGCCTAAGGCTGTGTGGCCACAGGAGGCAGAGATGGGACCCAAGGACATGGGCCCTTTTCAAATCTACATCTCATATTTGTCAGGATAAGCCAGGCCATGCTGCTGTAACACATTATCTCACAGGTTTATACAAGGCAAGTTATATTTTCACTTATGCCTCATGTTTGTTGGCAGCCTTCCTTCCTCATGAGCCACACTGGTGGCCTCCAGGACCACCATAACATGGGAAGGAAATAGGGGAGTCACACTGGCTCTTCATTGCCTTGTTCGGGAAGTAACAATGAGCTCTTCTACCCACAGCCTATTGGCCAGAGCTAGTCACATGACCTCCCTAAACTGCAAGGGAAGCTGGGAAGTGTAGTTGGTCCCTGAGTACTGGAGGGGTCTGCCTGCCCTCCTCCATAAGGGGCAAGTGAGCCTTTATCAGCCATAAAGCCATAAGCCAGGGGAAGCAGGACCACGGCTCAAAGACAGTGATAACATACCTGGACTTGTCACCCCACTGCCTTTAGGGTTCTTATTCTGACAAGATAGGGATAGTTGTCTTTCCGTCCTCTGATATTTACCACTGGCACAATTTTTCTTTCTCCATTACTTGCTGTGCTTTTCCCTATCTCAGGGGAGAAAGAGGCCACTCTAAGAGACTCCACTCTTCTTTGCCATCTGCCATGAGGCCCAAACACACCTGCAGGATTTAGGGGTGCCTAGTTAGCAACTTAGAAAAAGACTCACGAATGGGGCCCCTCTGGTTCAGAAATGTCCACTTGACCTGTCAATCAAGAGAGACTCGGGAACTTTGGAAGGTGTGAGGTAGGTGTGTGGGATAATGGAAAAACACCCAGGTTTCACTTCAAAGCCTTCAAAATTGTGTTTGATGGATGGATTTAGAACATGGAATTTTTAAGATGGAAAGAACCAAAAGATAATGCAGTCCACCTACCTGAGGAGGGAGTCTGAGGCCCAGGGGAGGCCAAGGCAGCACATGCCCAGGGCAGAGCCTGAGACACAGGCTGGGGTGGGCCTCATGCCCTGACTTCCAGGACAGTGATAGGTGCCCCAGCCCCCTTCCCAACCCCCTTCTCCATGTGTCAAGTGACAGAAAGGAAGCTGGGAAGCCATGGAACTTTGTCTCTAGTTGCCTGACAAAGGCTTGAGGAAGGCTCGAAAATCCCAGTCACCTAAGATGATGCTGGCTGACAGGAAAATGGTGGAAAAGAGGGGATCTTCAATCCCTGGAGAAGGAAAGAGGGGCCATCGGGCTTCTCCCCTTCGGTCTTCTTTCAGGATCTAACTAATACCGTAAACTGGGTGATTTGGTAGCAGGTATTTAAGCAGTCATGTATTCCTGGGAGTTCTGGAGGCCTGAAGCATGACCAAGGTGTCCGGGGAGCGCTGACACTACCTCCAGGCTGTCTTCTTGTTGTGTCCTCACATAGCAGAGAGATCGTCTCTCTCCTGTCTCCTCCTCTGAGGACACTAGTCCACTCGTAAGCTCCACCCCACAAACTAATCACCTCCCAAAACCCACCTCTGAACGCCATTGTGTCAGGGCTTAGGCTTCAACATGCGAATTTGGGAGACACACACACATTCAGTCCATGGCATCTTCCATGCCATCCCTCCTACTCACCCTCTGTCATGGCCATGTGAGTTCCTGCTGTGACTTCGTGGGGCCTGAGAGGCCTGCCCTTTCCCCAGACAAGGTGTCTCCCTACAGGGACACTACCATGTCCTCAAAGACTTACTCTCAAGGGAAGTAAGTGGGTCTCCAGGCAGCAGAGAGCACACAGCATTGGCACGTGTTGGGGTCCCACTCAGGGGAGAGGTGTCTCCTGTGCCTAGCCAGGACAAGTGCAACACCGATGCTTTCCAGCTGCTCTGCTGTGCCCATGGGCACTGTGAGCCTCCACCCCATGCTAAGTACTGAGTACTAATGTCCAGGGATGCAAGAATTATTTGAAGGAAGCTCGTTGTCCAGTGAGTCAGGACAGACGTTACTCCATGGTGCACACTTAGAGCTGGACACGGCCTGGGGACCAGCATTTCCCCATCAGGTTATGACTGGGGAGATGAAGCCCCCCAAGGGCAGGTTCTGCCCCAGGCACTGCAGTGTGGAGCCAGGGGCCAGCAGAGCAGGAACGCGGCCCACCCACTATGCAGGGCAGATCTGCACATGGCTCACTGGGCTGTGCTCCCTGGGGCTCCATCACTGTCACTGAAATAGAGACTGAGAGATGAAGGGAGCCATGGAAGAGACTGGTGGCTAGTGAGATGGGGGGAAACTTGGGGCATATGGCCACCTTGAAGGCTGGTGACAAGGAAGGAAAGACTTGCCTCAGGGTGCTGATGGGCCTGGTAAGATGAGGCTTGGGCACTGACCACTGGATTTAGCCACACGGAGGTCACTGGTGACCTTGGAGAGCCAGGCCTCTCCGAACATGGGCTGGGGCTTATCAGTTGGACTTCTAAATTCACACCCACCCTGTTGGTGACACCAAACCCTTTCATGGCTTTAAATGCCAGCTACACACTAGGGATGCTAATATGTATATTCCCATCCCCTAATGTATCCAGCCACCTGATCGCTTCCTCATGCATCTCGCTCTTCATCTCTCCAAGACTAAGTTCTGAACAAACACCCCCAAATCTGCTCATAATGCAATCAAAGGTCATTTCTCTGGCGTGCCTGGCTTTTCTCTTTTTCCCATATCCAGCATCCAATCTATCATCTCATCCTATTAATTCTACCTTTAAAGTCTTTCCAGAGCACAGTCTGTTCTCACTACCTCTAGCCATCTGCCTGGACCAAGAGCCTTCTATCTTCTCTGTCCATTTCCATCCTTGATTCTTGTTATGGTTTATATCTAGATGTCCCCCAAATGCCCTATGCTATCATAGGCAGGGCTTTTGGAAGTGATTGGGTTACGGAGGCCTATATATAGCTACCTTGCTGTTAGGAAGTGGGACCTGGTTGAAAGAGTCAGATCACTGGAAGAGTGATCTGGAAGGGTTTATCTCCTTCCCCGGATCCTCCCTTCACTCTCTGGTTCCTGGCCACCAAGACATGAGCAGCTTTCTTCCACACACCTTCCTGCCAGGGAGCCAGCCAACTGTGGACTAAAACCATGAGCCAAAATTAAGCTCTCTTCCTTTAAGTTGTGGGTGTCAGCTATTGTGTCCCAGCAATGAGAAAGTGACTAAGACAGATTTGGGCACCAGAGAAGTGGGGTTGTTGCTGTGACTCCACCTGACCAAGTGACTTAGAAGCCTTTGGAACTGAGTCCTAGGAGGAGTTTGAAAAGGTTTGGAGATGCCAGTGAGAGAAGCTCTAGAATGCTGTGAGCTGAACTTGACGGGCAGTACCAGTCAGAGTTCAGAAGAACCGAATGCAGATAAAAATGCTGAGAGTAAAGACCAGGCTCGGGAGGTTTCAGATGGGAGCAAGGACTCCAGGACTCCACTGGCAATTGGACTAAAAACTATATGTGCTATGCTCTGGCAAAAAGAAAAAAAAAAGTCTGCATTTTGCCTGTATCCTGAGACTTTGTACAACACTGAGATTAAGGGTGATGGACTAATTAATCTGTCACAGGAAATTTCAAGGCAGCTCAGCCTTCAGGCTATGGCATGAGTACCTCTGTCAGCTTTTAGTCAGATTTACAGAGAGAATCAGGAGCAAAAGTCCATTTCAAAAAAATTCAATTTTGCTAGAAAGTAAGCACCTGCAAAGTTGGAGCAAAGGAGGGTATGGTTGTTGAAAACATTAGCATAAAAAAAGCCAAATACTTTGTATGAGGATGCAAATGGAATGGATGGCTTGAGGGCACCTCAGGATTAAGCAAGACCCCACCTTTCACTGACTCGAAGGTGTAAAAGAGAAAAGATAAAATCCTTTTAAAGACTTTGCTTTGAGAAGAGAGCCCTATAACACCCTACTCCAGAAGGGCCATCCAGGATTTGTTTCATAGTGCTCAGCCATCCTGGCACTTAGAGGCCTCTGCAACCATGGTCCAAGAGGGGTCAGTTACTGCTTGAGCTGGCACCAGACCTTGGAATCATCCACATTGTGTTGGTTTTCCAGGCATGCAGAATGCATGAGTTATGAGGTCTTAAAGGTTCCCACCTAGATTTCAGGAGAAGGTCTGAGATACTAGAGAGTGTGCCTCTGAGAGGGCAATGTGTGAAACTGTGAGAGTGAAGCTAAAAGTGCAGTGGAGACCCCAGGAAGTAGGAGGTGCCAAGAATGTGGCACCCCTGCTGAGAAAAGCCACAGGAAGTTAGTGGAGCTTCCCTGAGAGAGGCCATGAGGGCTACCAACAATGCCATAGAGGTGGGGCTACCCAAGCCTTTTGGAAATCACATCTTGCCACAGTTTGTCCCAGGCACTGGACATGAAGCCACAGGATTTAATGTTTGCCTTGTGGGGTTTCAAATTTGCTTTGATCTCATTCCTTTCTATCTCTCTATCCCCCCCCCTTTGGTACCGGGGATCGAACTTGGGACCTTGCACTTGCAAGACAGGAAGCAGAACCACTGAGCTAAATTCCCAGGCCTTATTCCTCCTTTTTGGAATGGGAGTGTTTACTCTGTCCCACAGCATGTTGGCAGCTTAACTTTCTTTTCTATTTTTACAAGGCCTCACAGCTAAGAGTTTGCCTTGAGTCTCAGAGGAGACTGTGGATTTGGACTTTTCAGCAATCCTGAAACTGTTAAGACTTGGAGGCTCTTAAATATGGACCAAATGTATTTTGCATAAGGGGAAGGACCTTACTCTTTTCAGGGCCAGGAAAGGAATGTTATGGTTTAGATTTAGAAAATTCCTCCAAGGTCCTCCCTTCACTCTCTGCTTTCTGGCCGCCATGACATGAGCAGCTTTCCTCCTCCACCACACCCTTCCTACCTTACAGCCAGCTGACCATGGACTAAAACCATGAGCCAAAATAAACCTCTCTTCCTTTAAACTATGGGTGTCAGGTATTGGAACCCAGCAATGAGAAAGTGACTAAGGCAACTTTATTCTCAATTACCAGACTAATCTTTTTATCAGAAACATAAGTTAGTTTATACTTGCTATGCTGAAAACTCTATCAGGGTAAAAGACACAGACCATGGAATGATCTAGAGGGACCTAAGTGACCTGGCCTCCTTCTCTGTCCACTACTGACTGACTTATTGTCCTGCAGCACACCAGGTATGTGCCTGACTCCAGGACTTTGTACCTGCTATATCCTCTTCCTGCTGTTGTCTTCCTCTACATGGCTTCATGCCCTGCTCCCCCTCATCCTTTGGGTATCGGATCACATATTACTTTCTCAGCAGCAAGGCCTTCCTGGACCAGTCTACTTTTCACTGAAACACTGACAACTTAGGTGAAAAGGATTAATCCCTTGAAAAACACCACTTATCACAACTGATATAAGAAGATGCAGAAAAATTTGAATCATATTTGTTAAAGACTGGATCTATAATTTGAAACCTTTCTGTCTTCCTTTCTCTTTCTCTGTCTGGCCCCCACCCCAAAAAATTTTAGGCCCAAATGACTTCACTGGTAAATTCTTCTGAACATTTAAGGAAGAAATGGCACTTTTACACACTCTTCTAGAAATTTTAAAATGAGAAAACACTTCTCAACTCATTTGATGAGAACAAATAACTATGATATCAAAACCTGACAAAGACATTCAAAGGAAAAAAATTAGACATTTATCCCTCATGAACATAGATGTGAAAATCCCAAACAAATTATTAGAAAACTGAATCCTGTAACAGAATAAAAGGATAATACATTAAGACCAAATGGGACTTATTCCAGGGAGGTGCAATCAACTTATTATCAGCAATGAATGTACTTACATGGAGTGGTCTCTGGAATAGTGTAAGTAAAATGGTGTAAGACTGCCCATAGTACACCACATTTGGTACAAGACCAAAAGAGAAATAAAAATATATTTATATTTGCTCATTTGAACAAAAAGACACAGGAAAGATATGACAGGGAGTAGTGAGTTGGTTGCTATCTTCCTGTCCTCAGGCTGCCATAGAAAACTACCTCAAACCAAATGATCTAAACAGCAAGAACTCATTTTCTCGCAGTTCTAGAAGCTGACAGGCTGAGAGCTAGGTGTGGGAAAGGGTGGCTTCTCTGAGACTTCTCTCCTCAGCTTCCCGATGGTGTCCCCTACCTGCTTCTGCACATGGGGTTCCTCTGGGTCTGTCCATGTCCTACATTGCATACATCATACGAGATTAAGGTCTACCCACATGACCTCATTTTACCCTAATCACCTCTTTGAAAGCTGTCTTTCTAAATATAGTCACACCCAGAGTTCTGGAGTCAGGAATTTATCATGAGTGTTTGAAGGGGATACAACTCGGTCCCTTCACAACACAACAGGGCCCTCCAGAGCTTGGTGGGAAAGAGGAGGAAGGAAGAGGAACGCAAGGCCATGGAATGACACTTCTTTGGTTATGTTTCAGGTGACCCTGGCCATGCTCACAGTTCACATATGAAGGAGAGAGGGAGAGAGAGATCAACAATTAGTGGAGAAGGGCTTAAATTAGAGCACAAATGTAACACAAAGCTTAACTTCAAATGAATAGCATAACTACACTGAAGGAGGAGAGGAAAACAACTTTGAACAAAGGATTTGGATTTTATGCTTTCATATAACAGACAAAAAAACTAAACAAATATTGAATTCCAAGTTATAGGAAGGAATCCTCTGTGCAGACAAATGGTTCAGCAATTCTGCAACTGCCTCTGTACATTCTAGGATTGAACAAGTAAGTGAAGACATTATTGATAATAAAGGCTAACTCTTTATTGTGAGAAGGGAGCTAAAAATATGAAAAAAATGAACCATGAAGTTTTGTCTGTAATTGGAGAGACCAGTGTGAACTTGTAAGTTTCAATGGAGAGGCATAGATACACAGATATAGATAGATGATTGATTGATAGATAGATGGATAGATGAATATGCTGATGTATGTATCTGTATGTGTAAAATTTCCTAGTTCTGTGTGCTGACAGGCTAGAGGCAATGAGCACAGTATAGACAAGATCATAGTTTATAAATACCATTTCCACTCAAAGAAATTGTTGGCTGATTCGAGGCTAAGGCAAGGAAAGTTCAAGATGAGCTCAGAGCATCTTTTTGTGGCAAAAAAGGACTTTGAAAATAATGGAGAAGACAGGGCCGGGGATTTAGCTCAGTGGTTCCTGCGCCTGCCTGGCAAGCGCAAGGTCCCAAGTTCGATCCCCGGTACCAAAAAAAAATAATAATAATAATGGAGAAGAGTCAAAGGCACAAGAGCCAAAGCAAAGAGGCCTCCACCGGCCAAATCTGGGACAATTTGAGCTTCAGAATAAATAATTCCAGTGAATAAGTACAGATTACAGAACAAAGTAAGAATCCGAGTCCATGGCAATGTAAGTAAAGGAAGTGATGAGAAGAAAAACTCTCTCTCACACTAGAAAGCTAATTAATAAAAACAGAATGAATGATCAAATTCAAAGATCACCATTTGGCAACCATAACAATAGTGATAATTAATGTAGACAAGAGTCATCAGTGGATATTAAAACTAGTGGATGAAACTTTGAGGGACAGGATAGTTACATAGTCTCAAAGTGATACTTTTTTATTAAAAAGGGTAAAATAGTAACTGCACTAGAGAAATCTGGTAGAGGGCAACCCCATCGAGCAATGAAAACTCACGTCACCAAGACAAGACTAAAACGCAAGACAGGTGTCCTGACACAGGGCCCTGAGAAGACACAGCCCATTTCTAGGGTACCCTACCCCAAGTGCCCACCCTGAACTTAAACACAAGGAGCTACCAACAGTCCATTCTGCAAGATACCTGAACTGTGCTCCCCAACAGCGTCACTGTCACAAACAGAGCACTAGGGTCATGGCCAAGGAACACAGTAAACACGATGGCATGAGAATGCTGTGTTCCCCAAAAGGCTCATTGTGTTGGAGACTTCGTTGTTGGTCAACTTTGAGGAAAGATTGGATGGCAAGGCCACTAACTCCATCCAGTGGATTCTATTCCATTGATGAGGTCATAACTTGATGGCCGTATTGGGAGGAGTTAGAAGCAGGAGACAGGGCTAGATGAAGAGAGTGGATCATGGGAACACATACTCGGAAACCAAACCTGATCCCCAGCCCTTCCCTCTGGTTCTATTGCTCTCTCCCTGCTTCCTGGCTACCAGGAAGTGAGTCACTCTCCTCTGCTATGCCCTTTCGCCAGGATGTTTCCGTCTTGGAACCAGCCAATCATGGACTGAAACCTACAAAACTGAGAGCAAAAACAAACCTCTTCTTGTTTAAATTGTTTTTATTTAGGCATTTGGTCACTGCAACCGACAGCTAGCTAATAAACAGATGACTTGAGATTTTCTTAAAGTACATCTTGGCGTACAAAGGATATTTTTGGAACAGTTTGTGCGATCTAAATGAGGAACATAGTTTATAATAGCTTCTATTGAAGTTAATGACTTGATTTTCATCACTGTAGTGTGGTTATATAAGAGAAATCCATGTTTTCAGGACGTATACACACTGAAATATTTGAGGAAAAAGAGGCAGCATAGAAAATGTCTCTTCCCTTCCTCTTCCTTCCTCTGCTTCTCCCCAGAAAACCTGTAATGAGGCATTAAAAATGTGTGCTTTGGCAACTCTGGTCAATGTATCATAATCATCCTTTATCTTAGGGTATCCTCCAACTTGTAGGATCCTGAAAGTTACCTAAGAAACTGACTCAATAGAGCTGGAGTAAAGTCCATCATTAATCTATATCCTTAACAAGAGAGAAGATCAGTACTTAAGCCCAGAAATTCACTTGTGGCCCCAACTACTCCAGAGGCTGAGGGAGGAGGAATTCCTGAGTCCAGGAGTTTGAGTCCAGTAGAGCAGCATGTCCTCAACCACCATGCCATCCTCCTCTGCTTTTCTGGAAAAATCATACAAGTGCACAAGTAATAAACACAAGGTGACCCACTGCAGCATTTTTCAATGAAATAAGAAAATGAACTTAATATTTACCAGTACAAGTGATTAAATTATGATACTGTGGAAATTCTGCTTTCCACTATGGTGGAGCAGTTTCTAGCAGATCAATATGGCTATTAAGAACAGTCAAGAATCCAAATAAAGTTTAAAAATGTAATTTTTAAAAAATCAGGACCAAAGACTAGTCATAAAGAGATTACAATAAATTCCAAAAGATTAAAATAATTTAGTCTGTACTGGGACCATGGTGGAATTAGGTCAGAAATCAATAACAGAAACAGAACAAAACCCCCAGATGCTTGGAAATGAACCAAAACAGTTCTAAATAACTAGCTGGACAAAGATTCAATAAAAATAGAAATTAGAAAATATTTTGAAATAAAATATGTCATGTAATATTGGCAAACATGATACATAGCTAAACTTATGATTAGAGGGAAATATAGTCTTATAAGCAGCTATTACAAAATTAGAAAGACTGAGTTTAGATGAGATAAGTGTCCATGCCCAATTAAAAAAATAAGAGCAGGGCCAGGGATTTAGCTCATTGGTGCCCCTGCCTGCCTCGCAAGCGCAAGGTCCCAAGTTCAATCCCCAGTACCAAAAAAAAAAAAAA